>CAEGAG010217524.1:0-13884 GCA_903067065.1 Brachyrhaphis terrabensis
AACAGGGCTGGTTAAAAAACCATACCGGTAAAAGTCACTGAGACGCGGCAGTAACACAGCAGCAACATGGTAGCACAACACTAACAGGGCTGGTTAAAAAAAACGTCTTCCTCTACACATATATTCCACCTGTCTCACTCTTACCTTTTCTGCTCGAGCGCCCCTGGTGGCCATTAGGAAAAAAATGCATAAATAAGCCGCATCTTTGTATAAGCCGCAGGGTTGAAAGCGTGTGACAAAAGTCGCGGCTTATAGTCCGGAAATTATGGTACTCTTTCATTTTTACTTCATTATTTTCTTACAGGACTAAGAAGTAGGGCAGCAACATTTAAGCTAACATGTGGATCAACGTGTGCATTGTATTTTTCTTTTTAGAAGAAGAAGAAGTGCTACAAGCATCAATCAATTAGTCATTCTTTTGTTCATACTAGAGAAAATGAAGCAAACACAAAAAAGCCCTCTTTACCACCTGCTCCCCCACAGCAGACAAACACGTGCAAGCACACACAGACCTGGCTTATAGATGTGGAAACAAAGAAAGCACTGCCTTAATCATAACTGTTTGTAATGGAGCTTATGGATAAATATGCAAATAAAAGACTCAATTAAAGTAGGACTAATAAAATAAAATTCCAACCACAAACATCTTCGAAAGTAATAGCAGTCATGACCCCTAGTTTTTGCAAATAGAAGATCAAATGAGGATGTAGATAAGGGGTTTTCCATGCGACTTTGGTCAGGAATCAGGCACATGAATTCGAAATTAGATTTTTACTGATTGCACTGAACTTTTTGAAACTTTTTTTTTTTTTTTTTACATTTTCCTTTTATCTGTAGTCTAGAAAAGCCACAACTCTCAATTCCCCTGCACCTATGTGACCAACTTGGGGA
Source organism: Brachyrhaphis terrabensis (assembly GCA_903067065.1). Classification (NCBI taxonomy): domain Eukaryota; kingdom Metazoa; phylum Chordata; class Actinopteri; order Cyprinodontiformes; family Poeciliidae; genus Brachyrhaphis; species Brachyrhaphis terrabensis. The sequence continues at coordinate 892 of CAEGAG010217524.1, forward strand.
TATGTGCACATTGCATTGTACATCTATCTATTAGGAGCCCAGCAAATGGGGATTTATTTTTAAATTTTTATGCATTTTGCTAAAGAGCATGATGTGTTCATTTCAGTTTCTTGCTGTAATAATTGATGCAGCTTGAACCCCTTGAGTACAGCAGCAGCTGTTCCGAAGATTACAATAAACTTGAGGACTGGGAGCAAGCAGTGGCCTAAGGGAAACGTGACTTAACCATAAGTCGTGTTTCCTCCTTCAAATTCTGATGCTCAAGCTCCCAAGTGCTCCCAAGCTTCACGTCCTGGATGAGCTACCAGTCTCTTCTATTGGTTACTCAGAACACAGATATGCTGCTGACACAATAATGAACCTCCACCATCTTGCCATTGAAGTTTGCTTCATGCTCAGAATAATCAGAGAACTCCCCTGCTCAATCATGTGTAAATGTGAAGAGAAAAGAAAACATTCAACTACAAGATCATACAAAGTTTAGAAGTGTGACGTTTTTACATTTTGATAACCTTACTTGTAAAATGCACCTGGCATTTTGACTTGTTGCCGATCAGCCTGGATATTCACTTCATGTGTTTGGAATACCACCAAATTACCGTGGTTCCACGGAAGACATGTCAGTTTAAAGTCAAGTTAAAATTAATGCTGCATTAGTTACTTAGTTATAATCTTTTCCAGGGCATACTTAGATCATATCCTTAATGCAGAGAAATTCAATGACACTGTTCAATTCACCATTTTGTTTGTTGATGTTGTTGCACTTTTGGTGGTTTCTAATTGGGAGACTTTTCATACCTGCTGTTAAAACCGATGATTTAAAGTATTTTATATAATCATAGTTTACTGTAGATGTGGTTATATGCATATGATAATGAAGGAGGAGGAGGCTGAAACGAGTTATTTAACTGACCGTGCTTCACAATTACTCACATCTCACGTGCGAGTTAGCTGGCCAAACAATTAAAATTAGTGGAGCTGGTGTGTGTTGGAAAATCTTTTGTTCATAATCATCATTTTATCATTTACTCATTGTCAGTTGACATTTATTAATTAGATTGTTTTCACTGCATGTGGTAAATTTCCCACACTATCCTGATTTTTTTTTTAATTTATTTTAGGTAGTAATGGGGTTGTTAACAAGGAGGTGCTGTACTCATAAATAATTCCTAATGTTTTGACTTAACACAGAAACAAACATGACAACAGAGAGTTGTGGTTTTATGGGTTTGTGTCATTTCTTAGTTCCTACGGCTTACTCTGATATGTACAGTATTGAAAATGTATTTTAGGTTATAACTAGCTTGTTGTTTTGTGTTAAAATAATTTGCATTATTTGATTAAGAACCAGCAGATAAGCTCTTGCAGTCGCATCGCTCCAATGAAAAAGGTCCACACTACATTAACACAAATAATTTCCACCTTTTGGGGCATATTTAATTAGTTCAAAATCATTATTCACAATTCAAAGATTGTAATAGCACATTGTTTTTAAAGGAAACACATTAATCAGCAGTTTTTCAATAATAATAAAAAAAATTTGTGTTTCATAGCAACAAAGTTCATATCAGTTCATTTTTGCAATTCTTGTTTTCCAGACTGGAAACAAAAATGTTGCTTTACGAATGAAAAGATGATGAAATAAGTATGAATCTCAGCTTTATGACAAACAAAATCTTTACAGGCTTTCATAAATGGAGAAAAACACTTTGAAATTCAACCAAAGTCACACCTGCAGGTACCAGGAGTAAAAATTACTTTCAGCTTTATATATTATAGTTTATTTAGGTAGAGAAACCTACTATAAAATGGTCTGCGACAAATTGTCTCGACACATTTTTAAGGGGATCCTGCGTTTTTTTGTCGAGTAGCCACCGCAGCTATGAATTATACAGTTTTATCGACCCATAAACTTGCTGCAGATCCTTCAGTAAATTTAGATGAAGTCTGAACTTCAGACTTCATCTTTGTTCTTTTTGAAGATTTTCTTTACGCTAGGTGTTTCTGATTTGATCAATACCACCACCCTCCGCCTCTCGGTACCATTGGAGGTCTACTTCATCACCAGAGGAAAACAATTTCATCCACTGGCTCCACCTCATTCTCCATTCGACTGTGAGGAGAGTGCATGTGGAAAAGGGCGGGCAACAAGCTTTATTTTCCCTTCTGCAGGCTTCAAGTCAACAGGCTAAAAAGCACTGCTTCAATGTGTGGAAAAAAGGAGGAGTTGAGTTCTGGGCAGCTGCTGCACCGAGACAAAGACAACCAAAATCTGTGAGTATTGTCTGGTGCTGGCGAGAGGGAGATGGAGGAGTGAAGGATCTGAGCCACAGAGAGGTAAGTCTCTCCGGCTTCTCAAAGTGATTACCTCTGGGAGTGGAGTCGTCGCTCACATCTGCAATTATCACTCCCGTCTATCTTTTGATGAAGGACTGGTGATAGTTATGCTGATTATTTTTTATCTCCGGAGTGATTCAGCTGTATTTATCATAAGTGAATCATTATGTAAATCAAATTTACCTTCTAAAAGGAGCACACTTCTTTTGATTTTATCAGACCGCTGTGCACTCAGACCTCAGTGTCTGCTGGCTGGAATTTTTGACACATAAAACGGAACATGATTGTGAAAGCCACTGGGAGTAAATTGTGGTCTGCTGAGGGCTGCTAAGAAACTGCACTTGATCACGAAGCACTTGCCTTTGCAATTATGGTCAAAGCACCTACATCTGAATCAATCGCCCTGGGGCCAAACAAACCAAACGATGCCCAGGAGAGTGCCGTCCAACAGGCAACATTCAGCACGGTCAAAACGCCTCTCAAAGACATCACCGTGTCTTTCATCAGGAGGACCAAAATCCACGGTTTGAAGTTCATATTCTGTCCGAACAAGTCGAAACCACAGCAGCTCATCTGGACTCTGGCCTTCTTTCTTTGCATAAGTCTTCTCTGCACCTGGTCCTGGAACCGGATCCTCTACCTGATGTCCTACCCTGCTGTCACAAAAATCTACATGGTTTGGGCTCACAATATGTCCTTCCCAGCTGTCACTTTCTGCAACAAGAATGTGTTTCGTGCATCTAGTATGACTAAGGACGACTTGTATCACAGCGGTTACTGGATGGACCTCATGTATCCTAACCACACTGTCATAAAAAGGAGCTTGTCCATCCTGAAAGAAAGCCATAAACCAGCTCTCCTGGGTCTGCTGGACTTCCAGAACTACACCCCGCCCCCTGATTATCTCGTCAACACCACGGAGATGATGAGTCGACTTAGCCACCAGCTGGAGGACATGCTGCTGGAGTGCAGGTTTCGTGGGGAGACCTGCACCTACAAAAACTTCAGCACTGTATGTAGAGAGAGAAGGATGGTGCTTGCTAGGTGTGGGCATGAGTGTTGCTTACAAGGTGCATTAATAATTTATTTGACAAACCCTCTTTAGAGGGTTTTTCTCTCAGGCTGTTTTGAGGTGTTGATGTTTAGGAGGTGAAAAAAAGCCAGTCCTGTTTTTCCTCTCAAACTTTTTGTTTCTCATTAAAGAAAAGCCTCTTAAAAGAAAACAAGTACAGTAGCTCACAGCCATCACCTCCATGTAGGATGTCAATTTTTAAACATGTTTTATGTAACCATGGTCACTGAAAATTTGGAACGTACAGTGAAGATAGTAATACTAAAAGACAACCCTAAAGACAAATATGAATGTCAATATATCAGGGATCATACAAAATTTAAATAGAAAATGTCTCTCAAATTAAATATCTATATGGTATGAGGAAAAGGCACGGAGTCATATAATTAATGCAAACCTAAATTTTTGATGATCTGGATTCTAAGGTATAAATGAACTAAAATGCTGCATAATTTCCTCCAGGGGTTCAGCAGCAGCTTGACTTGTGACTGCAGATTTTAAACCTAAAGTTATAGTTACCTTTATCAAGAGTGCTTAAAATTTACTTTTAAAATTCTTTGAAAATGTGAATTCATTTAGAATTTAATCAAATTAAGAAACGAGACAGTCCTGTGGTATTGAATTATTTCTGTGTAGTTTAGAATATTGTAAGGGTTTTTAATTGAGTTGTTTCTTTCATAGACTAAAAACTCAACAAACAACATTTTTTTTACTTACACTTCATCTTACATAAACATTATTGATGTAAAAAAAAAATGTATTAATCTTTCAGAATTATTTTGGTTTTACTTTGTTTCAGATCATCCAACGATTTTATTTTCAGATAAAGACAACATCAATAAATACAAAAAGCAGTTTTCCTCTGGTAATTTCATTTATTAGGGGAAATAAAGCTTTGCGTACCAGACTTGTTAAGGGCCATTTAAATAATAAATTAACTGTGATTAGCAACCCTTTTTGGAAAACTGAGTGCAATTTCAGCAGCTTGACGTAATTACTGCAATACCTGTAGCATCAGGAAATTCACTTAAATAGAGCCTAGATAAGGAAAATAGGGATGAAATATCTCTCAGTGCAACACATCATTATTTCAATGTCTCTGGTGTGCCAGAGAACCACAGTGAGAGTCATTCTACAAATCTAGAAAACCCTGAGCAGTGGGGAGCTTTCCCAGAAGAGACAGAACTTCATAGCTTATTTTAAGAACTGCAAGCCTCTTTTTCTGCCATTCAGGTCATCATTAATGCTTCAACAATAAGAAAGTGACTGGGTAAAAATGACATTTGTGGTAGAGTACCAAACCAGCTTTTGAAGAAAAAATTCCATCTTACATTTAACCAAAAGTACTTTGATGATTCCTAAGGAAGTCAACCATAGTGGTAACGTAATGGTCTGGATCTGCTTTGCTGGTTAATGATCTGGATGACTTGTAATTGATGGAAACATCAATTTAACTCTCTACCATAAAATCCTCAAAGAGGTTGTTTGGCCATTGCAACCTTAAGCTAAAAGGCAGTTGGGTAGTGCAGTAGGACAACGATCTATATTAATGTTGTTGTTTTTCAGGCTTTAACTAGTCCTGCTTCCCTCTCCACTCTTCAGTCTTTGACAGACCCAGTACTAAGCTTGGGAGAGTTTTAAATGCAGCAACATGGTTTACTGTTGATAGATTTGGCATACATAATTTACAAATTACTACCAATAAAGACACTTTGTTGTCTTTTTGTCAACTGTAAAATCCAAATGTAGCTGTGGATTGGTTCGAAGGAGTTGTACTGATCTGATGGAGGAGCAAAGTGTTATTTAGAAAATGTGGCTAAGAAGTGACAAGAGGAAGGAATTTTACTTCACAAAAACAAGCAGAACAAATTTCAAACTTTCACCATCAACTTCTAATTTACAGTAGATTTATCGATAATATTCTCAGCAACATTGTCACTTTTTTAAACCCCATGTAAAATAATGTTTTACAGATTGAACAGATATAGTGATTTTAAATCATGTACGTACCACGAAACAAGGTGCGTCTATTTGAATTTTAATATTATTAGTGCAGTTCTGTCTGCAGCTCCAAATCAAATTCTGCTTAGGGTCTCATATAAATTTTCAGATTTTTGTAGGGTCATAGTAGGCTACACAGTCAAACTCTATTTTTAGTGACTGAAATTTTATCAGTGTTCCAGTCTTAACCAAAACAGGTAACAGTGACAGCTTTAACCAGTTGGATATCTGAAATACAAGTGTAGAAAGATCTCAATCGGCCGCAACGGCTTCACTGTTACTTTAAAATATCAGTGCAGAACTTCTGCTGTATTAAAAAAAAAAATCCATCTTCATAGCCAAAGACAGCCATATTTTGCATTTAAGCTGTGCTTGTGTCTGAAGCATCTCTTGTCGTAGCTGAAGTGTGACTTTCTGGCCCTGGTGTTTTATTTAAATTGCTGTGTAAAATTTTTAAAACTCACCAGTTAGATGGTTTCGAGTCACTTAGCAGCCCTCATTATATGGCCTGCAGTGGGAAAAGGCTTAGGGCTCTGTCGAACAGCATCTGTCTGAGCTGCACGAAAGTCTGTGTGAGTCGGACACGGAACACTGACTCTGATCTCTGGAGATCAACTTTGCCCAGCTGCCTGGATTTCCGCCAGCAGACCCTTTAACACAGCCTTACTACAGAGGATAACTGATGAAAAGTCACCAAGAGCTGGAGTTTGTGTCTTTTCTGATGTGAGGTTGATTTAGACAAGTGCTAAAGATACATGAATGGCTGAAAGCCACTGTCTGAGCTTTCTTCAGTTTTTTATGGTGGTGTGAGTTCTTCTAATACTTGGATGGCTCTAATCAATACACTGGAATTAATTATTTAATAAGCTGGAAATATGAGTCTTTATTGCAACTTTCTACAGCAATTGTTTTATTTCCTTACTTTTGAGTAAGATAGAGGTCTTAAAACATCTGTTAACAAGAGGTCAGCTCATATTATTTATTACAAATAATAATCTTAACTTTTTCTCACCACATAAATAAATGCACTGTGTTGCTGCCATGTTATTGGCCAGTTATTGTGTTACTAAGTTACTGAACAAATATACCTCACAAAATAATGATTATATGTATGCATTTATGATATGATTAACCCATTTCTGCACAGGTATTTTGTGTTAAATGTTTCAGCAGATCAACTATCATATATTCACTTGTTTTTAGACTCCAATGTTTGTTTGTTTTTTGCTTATGAGATTCAATTGTGTGTGTAGAGCTACTGTAGTCATGACTTTTTCATAGTTGTCCTGTTATAGTATGCTTATTTGCTGTGAATTCTCAACAGCTTACAGCAAACATTGCTATTTGTTTCAATGTGGTATGCTGTAAATGTTTACTATTTTGTAATATGTGTTGCCAGCCAGTTCTGCACTTTGATTCCGTCTCAAGCTGATTCTAAGTAGGGGTTTGTGGAGTTTCTCGGCTTCAGTCAAACGAATTAGTTGTAATTTCATTATGGTGTATAAAACGAGACAGTGTTTCATTGTTTCAAATAATCACTCAATAGACTGATAAGTGTTAGAAGATTATAAACACATAAACCACAATTAGATAAAGACATAAAATAGATTGTCTGCTTGTTCAGCTTTGGATTTTATGTACCCGGAGAGGATTTATGGAGTTAGTGACAATGTTGAGATCTCTGTTCCTGCAGTGGCTCTGAAACAAACCTCAGACAGGGGGTACGGACGCTGCAAGGATCTTCTCAGCTCCTCTCACTGTCTTCTGCAGGGAGCTCTTGTTGGCCTATTGCAGATGGAGTACTACTCTGAAGTGCAGAATGCTCTGAGGATGGTCGTAGGAACAGTGTGGTTTGTTGCTCGGACAGTGCAGCCTCTGCTGGGCCAGTTTCAAGTTCCCAGAGATCAATACTCCAAAGAATGTTATCTCTCTGTGCTGAACAATTGCTGATGTTAATATTGTGACCTTTGGAAGTTGATAATCACTGCTTTTTTTTATTTGGCAACTTCTCTGTCAATCTCCCGCTCCACTTGGGGCAGGACATCCTCCCCGACCCCTAGAAGGGATTGTTCTTTTTCAGCTAATTTATTTATGCATTTTTTTATATAGTTATGAATTTTTAGTTTATTTATTGAGATAATAAAAGAAAGGACCTTGAACACATTGATCAACAGGTTTTGCATGTCATTCAACACATTTTCTTTTTTGGTTTTCTCAGCCAGGGTGTCAGACACACACACAAATAATACACGTGCACAATAAAGTATAGGCAGTAATGTTAGCTAGCTTGGTTAGATAACTAGTGTTAGCTAACTTCAAAGAAGGCTAATAGGTTGATTTGTGACAATAACACTGTCACAGCACTCATGATCGACACACACACACACAGGGGTGAGACTTAGGACTGAGTGTGTATGGTTCACAAAACAATGTGCTCGTAACAGTCACAGCTGGTAAGAAACAAAGATTCCCATTAAATTCCATACTAATGATTGGAATTCCATTTTATGGAAGAATGGGGTAGTAATATAAAATATGATATTTCTTAAAATGTGTAAAAGGTAAATCAAAAATGTGAATTGCATGATATCAATAACATGTTTGTTGAGGAATACCTGGAATATGAAGTAATGAAAACGTTTCATTGCAAAGATATTGCAAAAAGATGACCTCACCGGGTCCAAAAGGACCCACTTATGCATCAGAGGGTTAAATATTAAGAGCTGCTGTACTATTCTGGCATTGCTTCGATCCTAGTTAGAGGTTTCATCTGTGATCAGATAGATTTTTCTGTCTCAGTTTCTAATTCAAGGATGTTTAAACACTATATTTACAATAAATCACTCAGAGGACCACTTTTCTTTGGAGTGAAATTGGGTAAAAATAGATGGCTGTTGCTGCCACCGAGGTCCATTCGTTAATTTCCTAAACTAGTGCCTGTTCAAAGCCAATGCTTCTTTCTCTGGTAATCAGAAAACCTCTGCAATGATTACCTCTTCTGCACAATTACACACTGACATGTAATACTTCTTGTACTGGTGCACAGCTTACAGTGGTGCTGTGGGGAGGTTGTTACTCATACTAATTCTCTTTTTGGGCTTTTTTTTGGTTCTCTGTTTACAGATTTACACGCGCTACGGGAAATGCTATACCTTCAACTCAGGGTTAGATGGCAACCCTCTGCTGACCACACTGAAAGGAGGCACAGGGAATGGCCTGGAAATCATGCTGGATATCCAGCAGGATGAATACCTGCCTGTTTGGGGAGAGACAGGTCAGTGCAACTTTAAACACTGTTCTTACTTGTACTAAAAGGTGAACAGATTTATGGAAACCTCTCCTTATAAAGATCTACTGTTCCTTTCAAAAATATTCCCGCCCCTTGATTTCTTTCACATATTATCGTGTTACAATCAAAACCTTCTGTGTATTTAATTGGGATCTTCTGTAATTGAAGCAGAAGGAGAATGTTATTTTTTCAATATTTTTTTAACAAATCAAAAACTGTGTGGCTTGCATTTGTGGTCACCTCCTTTTACTTAAATACCACTAAACAAAACCTACTGAGAACAGACCCATAGAGAGCAATGCTTTAAAAAAAAAAAAAAAAAACCTGCAAGAAGCTGTTGAAGACATAAGACTTGGGGTCAAAATTCAGCTTCCAGTGGGACAGCAAACCTAAAAAGCTTCAACAGAATGGTTTAATTCAAGCATATTCGTGTGTTAGAATGGCCCTGCCAATGCTCAGAATTAAATCCAATTAAAAATAAGTGGCAAGACTTCAAAAAAGCTGTTTGTAGATGCTCTTCATCTAATCTGACTGAGTTTACATAGTCAGATTGCCCATTCATTTACAATGGACTGGGCAAAAATCCACATTCATAGCTGTGAAACGCTGATAGAAACATACCCTGAAAGAGTTCAGGAGGTCTAAATACAAACCCACTACAAAATATGCTAAAACAAATTCTTTTTTAGTTGGTCTGTTGCTTAAAAATGACTCAAGTGATATTAATATTTTTAGAAGCACTGTAGAAAAGATAAAATAATTCCATCTGTAGTATTGTATTGTTTTCTTATGTTTTATTGTTTCCATTTTTTTTCTCCAGGTGCACTACTGTGAGTAGATTCAATAAAGTGTGCTCTAATAAATCTCTATTACAATATGCAGGGACGTTACTGGTTGTAAATCTATTTAAAATTCACTAACACACCAACAGTTTCATTGGTATTGTTTCACCCAGACGGTTTTAAAACACTATTATTGCAAAAACTGTTAATCACAGAGTGCTGAAACCGGAAAAAAACACCCACAGAGCGGCTTCCCTTTGATGGCCGTAAATGTTATATTTTCTGCCGTGCTGTATCCACAGATGAGACATCGTATGAAGCAGGCATCAAGGTTCAGATCCACAGCCAGGACGAGCCACCCTTCATTGACCAGCTGGGATTCGGTGTAGCCCCTGGTTTTCAAACTTTTGTGTCATGTCAGCAGCAACTGGTACCTAACGATCAGCCTCCAGCCTCTTTTTTTTCTCGCTCTGCCTCATTGAGTGTTTGTCCCCAAATTTTTGCCAGCTAGTGTCCATTATCGCTGTGTGACAGTGCATGGAGCAAAATCAGATCGTTGATCTACCCTCTCTGCGAAAAGTGGAGTTAGTGTGGTTTTCACTAAATGAAACGTGGGGAATTAAAGCAGCCAAGAATTATTGACAGAGCAGGGCCAAGTAATGATTAGATGGAAGCATATGAGCGTAATGTTTCTTACAGAGCCAAAACCACTTAGGACTGCAAAGCATGCAAAAGTATATGGCTGCTCAGACTGAGTCCTCTATTTTTAGCCAAGGAGGAAAAATATGAGTGTGTCTTTTTGATCACTGCAAAACCTGTCAGAATTTGCAAAGTGATGCGCAGCATATTTTATTTGAAAGAGCTTTTATTTGCAGGTTTCGAAAAGAAAAAAAATGTCATGCATCATCTTACAGTATCTGCAGCTAAAAATAACAAAAATCTGAAAACACTTGGATAACTTCTTGAGGGAAAGGTGTAAAAAAGAAACCTTCTTGTTATGATGACTAGTTTTCCACTTCCAGCGGCTCTAAAAGCATACTTTTTTATGAGAGCAATGACCTACAGCTATTTTGCACAGACTTTGATTTAAGGACTCAATTTTATGACGAGAAGAAACGCCCGTGGCAGGGTTTGTTGACTGCAGAAAATTTGCACGACAGCCCCGGCCCCACCGCCGTCAGTGAAGGATGAAAAGTAATAACTATATTGGAGCCTGAATTGATCGAAAGGGCCGTCATGGATAGTCATAACAGTGAGAACACATGGATTTCCAATCCAAATCTAATGAAACTCTACAGCATTTATATGATGTTGCCTGTAGTACAGATTCCCCATGTATCTTTTTTTTCTTTTTTCTAGGAAAACACACAAGACAAACAATGATCATCTCGTTTTCAGACAGACGCAGGGACAGAAAAGGCAAAAAGCTTATGTTAAAAATGCAGTGGTGCTACAAAGAGCTTTAAATTTTGCAATGATTATAATAATTCCATTTTATGATCAACTGTATTTTTGCATTGTGCCGCTGGCTCATTAAAATTTCTAGCGCATAATCAGTTTTAGTGAAGTAAGGGATACTTGAGCTGTTAATCAAATTAATTTTCTTAGCAATTAATGAAGCCAGATTTGAATGATTTTGCTCCGAAAGTTAATCAGTTTGGCTGCTTCATCAGCATGAACCAAATGTTAATGTAAAATCTGTCTTGTTTGAGCAGAATAGCATGGGATGATTGAGGCATATTTTTGGCACTTGGACACCACAAAAAGATTATGCATTAAATTGTTTTGGAGAACTTGCTGTGGAAAAACAGGACTCTCTTATTTTCTTCTTTGAAATGTCATCAGTGCTCAAAGTTTACCATCATTCAACTGCCATCAACAAGCAAATCGGGTATATTAATCACCATCGCAGGGTTTCATCCTGAAAGCAAAAGAGCATAGATTAGTCATTAATAATCATGACACAAGCAGCCGTAGCAGCAATGCGTTTATGAGTTGAAAGATGGGTGCATTAATTAGGTTATCATTAAAGTCTGGCAGACATTTATATCAGTAAGTGTCCTATGCTATCAGTACAGTATGCCGCCAATGTTATAGTCTTAAGATAAAGAAGACGTGATTTCCATATTTTCATTTGTGATTCCTTTTTCAGAGGAGTTGGATTTTAAAACCCTATCCTGAAACAGGACTGAGTTGAATTCAATTGTTCATTGCATCACACCGATCAGAATTTTGGGCTAACCCTGCCAAAGTTTTGCATGACATGTAGAAGTTGAAATCTCTAAAGGATATCATCAAACCACTTTGCTATGCTCTATGCTGCATAGTTTTGCCCTCTCTCACTTTCAAACAACCTGAATAGATCTCAAAGATTTAGATAATAGCTCATTACATGTCTCTTCCTCCTCTGGTTTTCATGTAAACACCTCTGCTGAAAATATTACTTTACAATGGATCTCTAATCCAAACTGAATCCTACAATGCAGCAGAGTTTTTGCTTGGGACGTTCACTTTTACAGGGTATTTGCCTGATGCAACTGATCCCTTTCTGCCCTCTACCTCAGTGTTGCTTGCCTTTTGATTTCGATAATGATTTGGGCTGTGTTCCCTCACCCCTCACCCTAGATGAGACGTCCTATGAGGCCGGCATAAAGGTACAGCTTCATTCTCAGTCAGAGCCTCCTTTCCTCCATGAGCTGGGCTTTGGGGTCGCCCCTGGCTTCCAAACATTCGTTTCCACTCAAGAGCAGAGGGTAGTGTATGTGTGATTAGGCTTGCTGCATGCTGTAAAATACCATGTTGTTCAGTTCCTCCACACCTGTTAAGTTCCACTCTTTTATCCGCTGTTTTACCCTCCCTACAAGGAATGGATTCATGTGCCTCCCGCCTGTTCACCCGTCTGTGTGGCTGAAGCAACTACTTGCAACAGTTTCTGCTGTGTATCCTCGGCACCTTTGTCTTCTCTGTTCAGGAGTTAATGTGTGTCATTTCTTTAAGTTACATATCCAAGTCTGTACTCTAATTAAAATTTTGTTTGTTGTTCAGTTGTACCCCTTCCTTTTCATGTACAGCTTTGTCAACATGAGGTCTTTATTTTAGCTCGCATATCTCAATAGAGCATATTGTAGAAACTCTGCCTTGTAGCATCTGAAAGGACTAGACAGTGTGACTCATTAGGTTTTCTCCCCTGTGAGGATTCTGCCTTCTGGTCTAGTCTAGTACATTGCTCATCGGGGGGGCTCTATCTGTTGCATGTCCACATCTGAAAGACTGCAGGTTAGAAATGGAGTTCAATAAAAGCTTAATCATGTTTGCCAGTTTAGCTCCACTCAATCAGTGAATTGCACTTCATCTCTATCGCTCCCTATTGACTAAATGACCCTTTGATTGTTGGAGTTGGCCTGGTTAGAGCTGCTAGATACGCTAGAGACTTTCACTTGACCTTAATGTGACAATAGCACACAATTCTTCTGAGACGTTTGCCAGGAAAAAAGCTTTTGGCACTGATTGCC
>CAEGAG010217570.1:0-16523 GCA_903067065.1 Brachyrhaphis terrabensis
TAATCCGGTAGATTATAAAAGAACTTAAAAGGAATATATATATATATATATATATATATATATATATACATATAGATAGATAGATAGATAGATAGATAGATAGATAGATAGATAGATAGATAGATCTATCTATATATATCTATATATATAGATATAAAAACCATGTGGTCAACCGTTCATAATTACCATCCTGCCATGTTGGCTTTGACAAACACAACGTTGCTTCATGCCCACAAGTACTTTGTTGTCCGAGTTCTATATGTGATGTTATACGTCTGTTCATTTGTAATTTCTGCTCTTTCTGTTGCTCTTACACAAACACTCACAAATGCAGGCTGGATAAAGTGCTGCACTGTGCACCATGCACTCCCCCTAGTTTCATTTAGCCCTTTATCTGGACAGAAATTGACTGCATTCAAGAGTGGAATGGATGTAATAATTGCATGCGCTCTGTAACATGCTCTACAAAAGTGTTTTTTGAAGGGGAAAAAAAAAGGTAGGTTTCAAGGTATTACTAATGGCTTTCTGCCAAGGATTCAAGGCCCTTTCTTACTGTATTGTTTGTTTGCAGCAGTCAAACGGAGCCTCCCTCCGTCGGGTTTGCAACCGGCGGTGAAGATGGAGCTTTGAGATTCTGGAAAAGAAAAAAAAACACACACTCAATTCGGCGTTTCAATTCTGAGCGGCACGACAAAAGGAGAATTTCAGTGAAGTTACGTTTACAGGCAACAGATGGTTGGTAAGACCTTTTGTAATATGCAGGAACCCTGCAGAGATTTACACAAGAGAAAATCTCTTTGACCCAGGTCCAATGTGTTTGTGTGATCTAACCAAAATATTCCTATTTTAACAGGAGCTTTGCAAACACTTCAGCATGAATAAGCCGCTGTTCCAAGCATCGCAGGGTTTAAACCGTTTAAACCATGCAGCAGCGTATTTGTTTAGCAGAAGTCGGATTTCATTTCCTTTGATTGTTATAAAAGTAGCTGAGTTGGTCAATGCTCTGCAAAAACTCCAAATCTCACTATTTTTGAAATAAGACAAAACTCTCTTATAAGTAACTTTTCACCAAGATGTAGCAGCTTGTTTAGAGTCTATGATTCCTTAATGTTTATGAAAAGTTCTTGTTCCATTGGAAGATTATTTTTCCCACATGGTTCAGGAAATAATCTGCCAGTGAAACTGTTCAATTGTCATCAATATTAAGGAATTATTTACTTAAAATAAACTGCAATGTCTTGCTGAAAAGTTATTTGCTAGTTTTTTCTTATTCAAAGTGCACTAATGTATTTGCACAACAAACTAGATCAAAAGTCTTTGGTAAGATTTGGTGTTTTTTCACTGCAGATCTTAAACATCTTTTACTTTATTTAGAAGTCGAATACTTCACATAGTTTCACATAAATGAGATTTCCAGTTAAGTTTATGATCCAAAACAACTCCTACAAATTTAACTTCAATCTCAACCAATCTGAAAAACAGGATATTTTTTTAAATCTAGATGTTTGTACATATCGCCCCCTACACCAATGCCGACCTGGGCATCTGCCCAAATTGTGTCTATGCAGGACTGCACTGCAAAAACACAAAATCTTACCAAGAATTTGGGTCTAGTTTGTAGTGCAAATATCTTACTTCACTTTAATTAGACAAAACTGACTTGAAAGTTACTTTATTTCAAGGTATAGGAGCTTGTATTAAGTAAATAATTTCTTAATATTGATTTTAAAAACTATTACTAGTTACACTGGCAGATTCTTTTCCTTGTAGGCAGACATTTTCTGTTCTTTATCACTCAAAATTGAGGAATTATTGTCTTAAAACTCAAAGTTACTCCTCAGAAAGTTACTGATAGCCAGTAGCTTTTGGACAAAGTACAAAACAAAATGTACTCAAGTAAAAGTAGCACTACTTCAATGTATTTTTACTCCAGTAATTATAAAAAGTAGCCGTCAAAGAAATTACTTGAGTAAGAGTGAAAAAGTATTTGGTAAAAACTCTACTCAACTACTGAGTAACTGATCAAATTATCAATCATATAATATTTAAAAATTGCATAATCAGATAGACAAAAAATATAAAATTACAATAATTCATATAAGTAACAAAAAATAAAGTCAGGCAAAGTATTTTTTTTTCCAAATCAGTTTATTTCAACAAAAACTTATGAAACTTTAACAGAAACTGCAGGTGTGGAGAATTATTGGTTAAAACATGTTTGTTTTTCATTCAGCGGGTAGAAAATCCAGAAGTTTTACTCAAGTAAGAGTAAAAATACTTCATAATAAAACAAAAAAAAAAGCTGTAGAGCATAGTAAAACTACTCCCTTGTTTCACAAAAACTACTCAAGTAAACGTAACTAGTTACTACCCAACTCTGCTCAGTTTTGTGTTATTTTGAATGCATTAAGTTGTGTGTGTGTGTGTGGGGGTGTGTGGGCGTGTGTGAGGCACCGCTTGGCCTCTTCCCCCAGATCACTGCTGCCTGTTTTGGCTCTCCTCTCTCCATGTCAGCTGTGCTGTGTGACTGAAAGGCACAGGATTACGTACACTAGGGGCCAATGGGTCAGCGGATAAGAAGTCTTCTCTGTTACCACAAATCCACAGATTAAACGTAGCGTCGAGAGCTAGTGCTGCCCCGGGGCAAATGGGTCTGAAACACAACTCTGGGAGAGATTTGGCTTAACTCTTCTGTGGCTGTGGAGCCACGTGGCAACATGTTAGACTTTTTTAAATGTGTCTGGGTCATTCTGGGGTTATTGGTACCATTGCTGATGTGATACCTTAATTGGAAAGTTAATCCTGAGCCGAGGCAGCTGACGGTATGTCTGAACGATACAGAGAGAAATCATGCTGTAACATCAGCATCTTCTGCTTGCCTCAGGAAATGTGCAGCAGCAGCAGCAGCATTATGAGACTGAATACACCGCCTGCCTGCTTTTATTCTGCAGAAACAGTAAACTCAGAGTGTGTTAACGCCGCAGTGTTAAGATGAGATAAACTGAGGAGGAGCAGAAGGAAAAGCAGCAGATGGGTTTAGAGAAAGGTGCGGTAGGTCTGCATGGGATAGTAGCAGGAGGGCCGTTGGTGACAGGCTCTTGTAGCGTCTCGTCTGCTCCAGTGATCCCAGGGAATCTGGGTCATTTCCAGCCTGTTCGTAACTGTTCCCGCTCCTTTCCTTCCCTTCCCCCCCTCCGCCCTGGGCGAGCTGCGACCCAGCTACATGCTAATGATGACAGAAAGTAAATGTGCTGCTATCGCAAAAAGAAACCGGGCGGCAGAGGTGGGCAGAGTACCCAAAGGTTGTACTCAAGTAAGAGAAGCAACATATCTGCACTCAAGTAAAAGTAAAACGTAGCCAGGAAATTACTAGTTACATTTACTTGAGTAACTTTGTTGAAAAAAAAAAAAAAACTAAACTTTTATATGTATATTTACTTTTTATTTTTACTAGAGTAATTTTGAAGTATTTCTACCTTTGGATTTTCTACCCACTGAGTGACAAACAAACAGGTTTTAACCAAAAATTCACCAGACACAGACACACCTGCAGTTTTTGTTAAAGTTTCATAAGTTTTTTTACTGAAAGAAACTGATTTGAAAAAATTTAATTTGGCTGATTTTGTTACTCATACGAATTGTTGCCATTTTTGTCCTTAAAATACCAAAATTTCCACTTAACTTCATATTTTGGTCTGTCTGATTATGTAATTTTTAAATATTAAATGATTGATAATTTGATCAGTACTTTTCTTACCAAATACTTTTTTATTCTTACTTGACTTACTTGCTCTGCCGTGCATTAAACACCTCCTCGGTTATCTTTAGCTTAAATAAGCTAAAGCTGCACACTGACTTTAAAAGGTTAAATTTAACCGTTTTCAACTTTTCTCAAATAAAATGATGGAACCAAGAAGCAAAAATCATTTGCTGCAGCTTGAAATCATTTTTACCCCATTTTTGGCGCCCCCTGTAGCAGCGCCCATTTTTCTCTCCTCTATCACTTCCAGTACTTCTCAGTTTTCCTCTGGATCCTTGTTTTTTCTGTTTAGCTTTGAATAATGTTTTGGATTTACTCCCATCTCCCTCAGACGATTCACTCCCAACCATTTTACTCCTATGATAAAAGCAATATCCTCCATCAATTAGGTTCCAACATCATGGCTCCTGCAGCAGACTGATCCGCTGTGCACCATCATTTCCACTTTCCACGAATCCCCAGTTGGACTGATACCTGACTGGATCTTCATTTCCTGAGGAACAGCAGAAGAACTCTTGACTCGGTTGCCAAATACATCTCAACCCAGACAAACGCTTCCATCTTCAGCAAATTCTGTTTTAGGATGAAACTACCTGATACTTCCTGCACAGATTCCGCTTCAAATTTGCTGTGCAGCAGAAATGTGCTGCAGTTCAGCTCCACAAAGGATCCAGGATTAATCACTGAATCCCACTTTGTAGTTTCTGAGGTGATTGCAGACACATTATAGATAAAATCATTTACACATGCAGAATCTCAATGCAGAAAATGCTGACTAGAAATATTTTTTACACCATTTTTGGCGCCCCCTGTAGCGTAGCGCCCTTTTGTCGCATATAGTGCACACCCTTTTGTTGCTGCCGCTTCCAATACTTCTCCGTTTCCAACTGGATCTTTGATTTTTCTTTCTGTTTATCTCTGAATAATGTTTTATATTTACTCCCATCTTATCCATTTTTCCTTTGATTTATTATTTTTTCAGTTTTCTATGGTTTTTGCTTGAATTGTCTGTCCCAGTGCTTCCACTTCTTTCCTTTTGCAATCTGAATATTATATTTGAACCAGCATCTTTCTCCACACTCTTGATTTGAGCGAGTTTTAAAATCATTTTTATTGTTTCAGCTGATAACTGTCTTGTTAAAAACTCCGCTTGGTTCTTCAGCAGAATTAGATTTGTGTAAGAAATGACAATTACAGACTGATTCCATATTTTTACTCTAGTTTTATTCATTGATAATTGTTTGGTAAATATCTGCGTTAGAGAGCATTGACTTAAAGCAACATTCATTTTCTCTATTTATTATTATATGAAGCCTAGAAGTTCTTCTTAAACTTTACAGACGATTTTATTGCAAAAACAGATTAAAAACAAAAATTTAAAACACTTAAAAAGTTTTAAAGTATCTCTGAATTTCAGTTTTTAAACAATAACCTTTCGCCTTAACCGCTTATTTCACTTTCAGTCCAGTTTATATTTTTATTTTTCTGCAAATCATGACAGTTGCTGCTGCTGAGTAGAAGTGAAATAACTTCTATCACAGATTTGATTGATTTTTCTGGTGTTTCTTTCTTTAATCATCAGTTCAACGCGCCAAAAAGAGACAAAAAAATATATAATAAAAACCAACGCAAGAAACAAGCCGTGCTGTTGTTTGAAGGCTGCAGCAATGGCTCTATGATTCATGGAGTAAACAGCCAAGAAGGGGAAAAAAATAGTGGTCTTTGAATGAGATGCACTGTGTTGTTGCAGTGAATGTGCGGAGATATTGGTGTCAGGAGGCCTGTCTCCTGCTGACACAGTGACACAGGCCTGGACGCGCAGCCAGCCTCGCTTCACTTGAGCCGCAAATTAATATTTACACAAATAGAAGGTTGCGTGAAACATAGTGAATGCAAGCGAAAGGTTACCATGAATGCTGGCAGTAAATGAATAAAAACGGCTGATCTGCAAGGTTTTCAGCGCGTAAACTTAGATGAACGCTGGATTACAAAGGCAGGAAATCACTTTGAGGTGAAAAGAAAAGCATACAGATCATCTTTTGGTTCTTTCATCAATGTTTTAAATTGGTACTGTATATAAAACTTGGCGTACTGCTGTTATTTGCGACCCTACGTTTAAGACATCCAAGCTTATATTTAATAGATGCTCCTTCTATAGCATTGCAGTCCTTGTGAATTCAGTTTGGGGCCGGATGCCTGCAGACATTAAAGATTCACTGACAGCTAAATATTTCAGGACGGCACCTTGTCAGTCGCCCTCACAATTTATTCCCCCCTCCGTCTGATAGAGGCTGCCATCCTTTATTTACACCCGGCTGGTTAAATGTGGGCGAAAACAGCGGAAAAGTTAATTTTCTTAATTATAAGCTCCTTTTTTAAAGCAGTAAAGTGTGGGTGCTCATTTTATGTTGCTGTTATTTTGAGGGATTTTAATGTTTGGTGTTGAATGAACCGGGATGAGCAGCATTTATTGCATTTCGTAACTGAGTCTCTCTCTCTCTCTGGAGAGGGAGAGAGAGAGAGAGTAAGTGAGTGAGTGGAGGGGGGTATCTGTGAAAATAATATCAGGCTTTTCCGTCAGAATGAACTTTACTACTGTACCCAGCCATGAAATAATCTGACCCGACACTTCAAACCATCTGCGCTATCTATCCGCCCTCTTATTTACTAAATCAGCCTGCGCACAAAACGGAGTGTGTCTGATAGCCCACTAAAAAACCCGAGGAGCCTGCCGGGGCCGTCATAATCCCACACACACACACACACACACCCCCACACCCCCCCACACACACACACACACCCACACACGGACACACACATATTCCTCCTCTGTTGTGTTTTTTGCACATCACAAACTGAACGCTGTCGACACTGATGGAGGGAAATAAAAAAAACATTAATTATATGCAGGAAGTCTGTTTTCTTATCTATTTAGCAAACACAAGAATGTAGCTCGACATGTAAATATTGGAGAGATGTAGATTTAAAAAGCAATAAAAAAACCGGATGGGATTATTGTGAAATAGGGAATCTAACCAAAGCGTAAAGAATACAAATTAAGCACCGAGCGTAATGACGCGTAAAGCTGAGTTATAAATCCCAGTGATCATCCTCATAGCCACAGGCTCTGGCTAAATATGATATTGTCTGTTTCATTCTGCAGTCTGACATTATCTTTTTTTTTTTCCTTGGGGGCAGCAGGGCCGTTTGTTTTCTGCGCAGTTGTGTCATTTCGCTGCGTAAAGCCGCCTTAACGCGCTCTAACGTTAAACCGGGCTGTGCGTCTGTCCGCATATCCGCTGCGCACATTTTGTGCGACATAAAGAAGGCGCATACAGGGAAGGAAGGAAGGAAAGAAGGGAAGAAGGAAGGAAGGAAGGACGGAAGAGTCAAAACGTTTCAGGACGCGCAGCAAAATAAAAAAAGGGTCAAAATGTTGATATTGTGTTTGAAAAGGGAGGCGCTGAGCTCTCCTTTCCGCCCGATTGGCCGGACTTGACAGTGATTGACGTGCATCCATGGCAACCGCGCAGCCAATCTGCCAAGTCCAATAGGAAATCATCGGAGGGGGCTTGACTAGCTTGTTCTCTCCCCCCTCCTCACCCCTCCCTTAAAAATACATCTCAGCTCCGGCTTTAATTCTTCCCTGCATTCAGTCCCAGGCTACCTTGAAAAATACACCGCCGCTCGGGCTTTAAAGGCTCCAGCATCTTCGGTCAGGTTCACCGCGGCGGAGTGAGGATGCGGTAGCCGAGGCCCCGCGCAGCATCGTCCCTCCTCAGCGGCGCTTCCCTCGGCTGCTCAGACGGGTTGGTCCGCTAACTTTGGGATTTGCCTTGGTTTTTCTTTTTTTCTTTTTCTTTTTCTTTCTTTTTTTTGGGTGCCTTGGATTGCCTCGGCGCGCGGAGAGAAGACGCGGAGGAAAGAGAGAGAGAGGAAAAGAGAGAGAGAGAGAGAGAGAGAGAGAGAGAGGAGGGGGAGAGTGGAAACCCAGGAAAAGCCTCCATGTTTCAGCTGCCCATCCTGAATTTCAGCCCCCAGCAGGTCGCCGGGGTCTGCGAGACTCTGGAGGAGAGCGGCGACGTCGAGCGCCTCGGCCGCTTCCTCTGGTCGCTGCCCGTCGCGCCGGCGGCCTGCGAGGTCCTCAACAAGAACGAGTCGGTGCTGAGGGCCCGGGCCGTGGTCGCCTTCCACACCGGCAATTTCCGCGAACTTTACCACATCCTGGAGAACCACAAGTTCACCAAAGATTCGCACACGAAGCTGCAGGCGCTGTGGCTGGAAGCGCATTACCAGGAGGCTGAGAAGCTGCGGGGCCGCCCGCTGGGGCCCGTGGACAAATACCGGGTCCGGAAGAAGTTCCCGCTGCCCAGAACCATCTGGGACGGAGAGCAGAAGACCCACTGCTTCAAGGAGAGAACCCGGCACTTGTTGAGAGAGTGGTACCTGCAGGATCCGTACCCGAACCCCAGTAAAAAGAGGGAGCTAGCACAGGCTACTGGACTCACACCCACACAGGTGGGAAACTGGTTTAAGAACCGGAGACAAAGAGACAGAGCGGCGGCTGCGAAGAACAGGTGAGCTGGAGCATCACTGACCCGTTAAAGAGAAAAAAATATAAAGATTTAAGCATCTGGAGGCAAATTTACCAGCCAGCAAAACAGGCCGAACCGCTCAACATAAACCCAGTTCAACATCCAGATCAGTTGAAGCTGAATGTTATTTACTATAAAAGGCTGATTGGTGAGTAGAAAAAAACCGACAAAATTTTTGAGGTGTTTCATTTATTATGATGCAAAAATACCAATATTACTGAAGCTACGCTGATTTATTTTTATTTTATTTAATTTCTGCTTAGTAAGTCAGTGTCTGAAACGATAATAACAGACATTTGTCAGATTTATTTTTTTAATTAAAACGTTTGTTTTTATCCTAATTTTGCCTAAAATAAATATATAAAAACATTTATTTAAATCAGACCATATGTTGCTGATTGTTGTATGTAAATCCTGATTCATAAAATCATTATATTAGGATAAATATATATATTTTATCAGAATTGCTGTGATAATCATCACTAAAAAAGCCAAATTGGAGCTGATTTAATGTTAAAATATGTGTAAAATAAATTAAATATAATAATTATAATAATAATAAATATAATTTTGAATATTTTCTTAAATATTCTAAAATATTTTTAGTTTAATTTTCAGTGGATAAACGGATGGACTTCCATCATAGCAGTTTGTTTAAAACCTGATTAATCATATTTTTTTTGCGATAATCATGCTAAAATATCCCAGTTATAATTGATTTACTTATTAAAATAGCTAAAAAATAACGGAAGAAAAATAACCAGATCTCATGGAATCATTTTTAAAATATTCTAAGTTCCTTTAATTTTAATTTTCCATGGATAATCGGATGGACTTCCATCATGGCGGCCTGTTTTACGCATCTCCGTCTCTCTTTCTGCTCGCCCTCCGTCCAGGCTACAGCAGCAGGTTCTCTCCGGCGGCTCGGTTCGCTCCTTGGCGGATGAGGACGGCACGGTGGACCGCTTAGGGAACTCCTCCAGCCCGGAGGCAAGCCTGTCCAGCAAGGCGGCCGCCTCGGCCATCTCCATCACCTCCAGCGACAGTGAATGTGACATCTGAGCAGCGCGAACTGACCGATAAAAGGGGGAAAAGACAATCGAATAAAACAAGTAACAGTGCCTGCGTCGAGTTAAAACACACACACACACACACACCCCCACACACACATATACAAACACACACACACACACACACACTGACATTTGACGGCTGCCAAAACATGAAGGGACCCGCCATTCGTGGGTGCCATTTCAGGCCTACACGTTTGTTTGCGTGGAAACTGAAACCGGACATTTCACGGACTAATGTCGCTTGAAGATGACATTTTTAAAAAAGGGACATAAATATATTAAAAGAAGGAATGAAAGGAGGGATGAGTGTCCATCCAAACTGGCCTGACCTGCTGTTCTCTGTGGGTATTTCATGTTGAAAAGAAGAACTGTGATATTTTTACTTTAAAGTTTTATAAATAATGTTTATTTGCTTATTTAAAACGATCTGCTCTATTGTCTCTTCGAGTTTCATATTCATTTGCTTGGTGTTTTTAATACATACCTTGTACACAGGTGAACCTGTTGAGCATGCGCGCTTTAGTGACATTGTGTTTCAGTAAAAAAAAAAAAGCAAAAAAAAAAAAAAAGGTAAAGATAACTTAATAAAATAATTGTTGACCAAGGAAGATGTAAGTTTTATCCTCTTTTTTTTTTTTTTTTTTTTTTTAGCAGAATTAGTTGATCTTAGATTTTAAATGAGGAATCCTTCGGGCTGTTTGGTTTGGGAGATTTTATTTTATTTTTTTGGAGGGGTGAGGGGGATTTTAACGCCACGGTGCTGCGTTCACTGACACGTTTCAGAGCGAGGTCTAATTGGCCAACATGCTCTGCGTCCCGTAATGCAGGGTGACAGGGAGAGGTCACCGAGAGGCCGGCTCACTAACCCGGATGATCCGCGGGAGAGATCACAGAGATCAAGCCACGCAGCAGATTGCACAACCTGGGCCGCTGCTCTGCGCATGCACGAAAACAACAAAAATGCGCCTCCTTAAAACCTGCAAGTGTCTATTTTCCCAAGACGTCAGCGCAATCAGACCGCAATGGATCTTTTAATTGGCGCTGCAGCAGCAGCATCATTTCAGCAACACTCCGCTAAAGTGCGCAGAACTGATGCGCACATTTACATTTTCTGTTTTAAAGTGAGAATCTCTAATATTTTTGCTTTTACTGTTTGTCTCGCAGCCGCATTTTCCCCCCTTCCTTTCCAACACTAGTGGGAAATACAATTAAAAAAAAGGATTCTTCTTCTTTTTTTCCCCCTGCTTCTCTTTCAAACTCACTGGGACAAAAACAGCTAAATGTTTCCGTTTCTATTGAGAGCAAAGGCGACAGGGAGAGTAGATGAAAAAGTCTTTCCAGCAGTCAATAAGGTTGTCAAACTGGTC
Source organism: Brachyrhaphis terrabensis (assembly GCA_903067065.1). Taxonomy (NCBI): domain Eukaryota; kingdom Metazoa; phylum Chordata; class Actinopteri; order Cyprinodontiformes; family Poeciliidae; genus Brachyrhaphis; species Brachyrhaphis terrabensis. The sequence goes on from CAEGAG010217570.1 coordinate 10,796, forward strand.
AGCGGTAATCAGCGCTAATGATGGGGTCCGGGGTCCCAGTCCGGACAAAAGGGGCCCCGCCGCTGCTTTGTGCCGGGAAGCGACTGCGGGTTCCTCTCCAAAGAAAAGGCTGCAGAGGACAGTCTGGAGCACAACTCCACCGGCGTGTGTGTGGGGTGTGTGTGTGTGTGTGTGCACTCATTTGTCACATTGAAGGATTTAATTGTTATCTTCTTACTTGTAGCAGGATGTTGACTATAAACCACCTAGGTTTCTGCTTGCAGTGGCCTAAAACAGGAAATTAAATTTAAATTCTTCGCATTTTAGATGCTAATAATTAAACAAGAACAACAAAAACTATATTTTTAAGTGTTTTTATCAACATGTAATCAGAACTGAATGGATCCTTAGATGTTTGCGAACATTTTAGGCTCAAACTGGATCCACGGTGCAGATGAAAACTATAACAATGATAATAATAATAATAGTACATTTTTAACATTTCAGTCAATCTGCTGCAGCTTTTTATCTGTTACAGGAAAACTGACTTTATTTTTCCCGTTTATATTTTCCTCTAATGCACATTTCGTCCCGTTTCCGCTGAATCTTAACACTTATTTTTATTGAACGAAACTAAAGTAAAATAGGAAAATTCATCATTAATCTAATATTTTTCCAGATCTGATCTGTGTGAAGGAGATAAAACGCAGTTACATGCCAACAAAAACAAGCAAATGTTGATTATTTGCGTCACAAGGCTTTTATTTTATTTTCATTTCATTTCAAACAGAATTTTTTTTTAAAAAAATTATAGATTTGATTTAATTTTCGCCAAGTAGTTCTGTCTATTATTATTAAGACAATAACTGCCTTTAATTTCCGGGTCAATCTGTTCAGCATTTGAGGAAAATGCTGAAATATCATCTCATAACTAAACTCCTTGATGCTCCTGTTGCTTTTCATTTACTGAATCATTGAACTAATAGGAACATTTAATCATCAGGGCTGCTTTGTTTAAAATTACCGGTGGATAAAATACTGCCGGGCCTGACTCTAAATCCCTGAAAGTTTCTGTTTTAATGAGCAATTTGAGCGGTTTTGATTGATTTGAATCGCAGAAATGTGTGTTTTCTGTGCAGATTGACGCAGAACTGAACCACATGGGTGATTTGAAGACAAGAGTTTTTGTATCTGAGAGCCACAGAGGGAACAAACAACTAATGATCAGAGTGTAAAATATAATAACTAGAGGCCACATTGTCTCGCAGCTGCGCGGTTCGCTGCTTATGAATGCATTCAGTGTAAAGAATATTATAGCCCATAGGATAATGAAAGGTTTGCATCTGAGAGTCACTTGAGTTTTCCTTTTATTACATTAACGCTCTCTGTGGGAATAAAATAAGGGGGAAAATCGCCATTATTGTGTTTTTGTTGTGTAAATATAGAGATATTTTAGTGAGGAGAAGTGTCCTTCATGTCCATCCTGTTTCTACAAACCAGATCGCTTGTCTTTTTTTGTTTGTTTGTTTTTTTCCCAAGGTTGGAGCATTTTCCACATTGGGTTATTCGAAATAAATAAATCTAATCTAAATGTCTGGGTCGGATGACAGAAGTGGAGTTTTTCTGTCGTCTCGTCGAGCAAAAGGTCACGAATCGGTGACAAAACCCTCCAACCTTCTCTCTGCTGTTCCTCCTCTCACCGCCTGTATCCGCAGACAATGGGAGACAATGGCATGATGCTCAGGTTCTGAAGGCTCTGCAGAACAGAACAATGGTCTTCATCAACAGCTGAGCAGTCAGTGGCGCCCCCTAGTGGCGGCGGGCTCCGCCCACACTCCGCGGAGTGATCGTGGTTTCCAGTTTTATGGTGAATTTCTCGATATTTGCAAAAATAGTAAGTGGATTCCTGAAACAGCAAAACTCCATGGTTTACCTAAAAAGGAAATTTTCTTTCTCTAAATCATTCATAAGGAGATACACTGCAAAAACACAAAATCTTACCAAGTGTTTTGGTCTAGATTTTACTACAAATAACTGGTTTCACTTAAAAGCAGCTTTTCAGCAAGAAATAGGAGCAATAATTCCTTAATGTTGATGACAATACCAGCTCCATTGGCAGATTATTTCGATTACACTGCAAAAATGTCTTGTTATAAGTGAAATAATCTGCCAATTGAATTTATTAAGGAATTATTGCTCCTATATCTTGCTGAAAAGTTACTTGGAAGATAGATTTGTTTCATTTCAAGTAAGATATTTGCAGTAGAAAAGTACTTGGTAAGATTTTCTTCTGTTTTTGCAGTGCATATACTGGCCTGTTGATGGTTCATGAGATTCAACGTTAAGCTATTTCAGAAAACTGGTTGCTCTAACACTGCAAAAACACAAAATATTACCAACTATTTGTGGTCTAGTTTCTACTGCAAATATATTTCTACTCTTTAAATATGACATAACTAACTTATAAGTACATTTTTAACAAAATATAGGAGTTTGTCTAAAGTAAATAATCCCTTAATATTTAAGGAATATTAATATATTCCTTAATTAATATATATATAATGTATATATATTAATATATCCCTTAATGTATTAAGGGATATATGTGAGTTATCCCTTTGATTGTGAGTTAATCTGCCACTATTAAGGAATTATTGACTAAATACTCTTGTATCGTACTAAAAAGTTAATTGTAAGTTAGTTTTTTTCTTATTTCCAGTGTACTAACATATTTGCACTTGAAACTAGACCAAAAACTAGAGTTTGTGTTGCTCAAAAAGATTTAAAAAAAAACCTAAAAAAACCCAGCAGCATAAGTTCAAGATATTACTGAATAAATTATCTTAAAAGGAATTATTTACTTTAAACAAGCTCCCTTATCTTGCTAAAAAGTTACTCTTAAGTTAGTTTTGTCTTTTTTCAAGTGTACTGAGATATTTGTTCTAACCAGAACCAAAAATACTTGGTAAGATTTTGTGTTTTTACAGTGAATGCTCTACCTACATTGGAGAAACTCAGGGTTCATTTGGGAGCCATTTACAAATTCAGGACAAATTTAGAAAAAGTCAGATGTATTTTTTGTTCCAGGGAGATTTTGTAGCAGCTTTTAGAAGCAATTCAATCAGAAATGCAGAAACTGGGACTGTACTGGGACTATGCAGAAACTGGGACTGAATTCTGCCATGAACACATTTCACATTGTTCGGCGTTCCAACAATTCCTCGATTGCTGTGCAGAGATTTTGAAAAACGTACAAAAGCACAATGCGGCCACTGCGCGCCTCACTTGCAGAGAAAGTCAGGCTGGATTTTTGGAGCATACAATTTTTTTATTTAAACGAACATGTTGAGATTCATTGACTAAAAACTGATGAAAAGCATGTTTATATATGAATTACTTCTTGATAGAGTAGTCTATCTTTTCTGATGTAAACCTGCCTGAAAAAGTAAATTCATCTCAAGGGATGCACAGTAAACAAATGCTCTTTAAATGCAAGAATGCATGCAAAGAAAATTATTTACATGTACCTTTCATTCCAGCTTTAGCTGCAATTCAAGAAAGAAAGAAATTCATTTGTTTTCAGCTTAGAGAAAGTTTTANAGTCTTCAAGGTGTAAAACATCCAGTTTGGAGGTCAAATCATTAAAATATTTCTTTATTATCAGCTAACGGTGAGGTAACTCATTATGTGTCGCAGAAACCAGGTTATGCTCCAAATGCAAGAAAATGAAGTCAGTTCAGGCCATGGAAAAACAAGTTTTAAAGTACATCCAGTAAATTTGCTAATGCCCAGTTTGGCACTGTATGGAGACAAATTGGGGCCATAAATTTTCTCGAAAGGCAAAAATATTAAATTGGGGGATGAAAAAAAGAAGAAGATTTAATTAAAACTGAAAAATTATTTTTGAAATTTTAAAAAAATATCAGAAAATTAAAATGTAAAATTTAATTTCAAATTTCAATATTTTGGAATTTAAAAGCTATTGTTCATTTTTTTTTTTAACAAACTTTATGGCTCCAATTTAGCTCCATAGAACTGCATTTGGTGCCGCCAGCAAAGAAAAAGGTCAAAGTTTTACATTGTATTTTAAATAACATAAAATGTAAAAACCATTTTCTGCACATTGGAATTGACTAATTATAATAAAACTGGGATTTGACTTGGGATTTTTTTCAGATTTTGCTCACAAATAAGAAAAAAGCACACAAACTTGTTTATTCTACGCTAAACATAAATGGTTTTAAAACACAATTTGATACTCAGGAAACCTCTAATGTATAAATTAAAACACAAAACGGGGGTATTTTAAATACTTTTTAATATCCCACAGAGATTACAAATCTTTAGGTTGGCCATTTTGAGAAGGAATATGCAGGAAAAACGACTCATAGATCAACAACCCGGACGTGACGTCAGCAGGATTTCAGCACCATGGACAGCAGATAAATCGTCACAATCATATATATTTTATTGTGAGCCGCTGGTTTATGTTTTATCTACTTAAAGAAGAAGAAGAAATAAACTTTCACACAAACTTTAAATTTAATTCCTTATGCAGAAGTTTGAACAACTTTACTTTCTTTCTGAGCAAATCAACAGTCTTATGACGTAACTTTAACTTAGATGAGACTTTATTGACCACATTGTGTTTCCAGCTTTAAGGAGCTCAGCTGACATCGATTATTTCCTTTTAGTCTTATTATTATTTTTTTCTTTAAATGAATCCGTTCCCTGACTTGTCTGCAGAAATATGGATCTCTGATTGTGCGCATATCGCTGCAGCACAATCCCAGAGCCGATTATTATCTCTGGGGGCTTTTGTTTTGAAAGACGCCGCCACAAGCCTTGGATTAGAAAGAAAAATCGTGGTGCATTGTGGGATTGCTAGTATTGACACAATGGAGCAGGAAGCTGCCGCTGCTGGAGGCCATTTGGGGGCATGAAATCCTCCTTTGTTTCCCTTTTTTAAGTTGAAATTGTTTTCTTTTCACTGTTATTTTCTGTTTCAATGTAACTTCATAAACACAGTGTTCGATGTCATGTTATTCATTCAAACTGCAGGGTCACATGAACCCCATTCTGAGGTAATAATGAAGGAATCAAACCATGTAATCTTCCTGCTGACATGTTACTTTAACATCTATAGATTGTTTGTTTTATTTACAGGAAGGAAGAAGTTTATTTACTCACTATCACTTTGTTTTATACAGTGCCTGTAAAAGTATTCACTTTTTTTTGCTTTTACAAATCAAACATGATCAACAAAATTTGTTTTTACAAAAAATTCTGAATGTCAAAAACAATTACAATTAAATGAAATATGTGAATCAGGTTTTTATTATAAAAATGACATTTATTTGCCAAAAAAAGCAAAAATTTTGCTGATTCTTAATTATTAATAAAAATGAAAACAAACAAGGAAGGAAATAACCAGATTGAAAGTAATTATTGCATTTATCCTGTTGATGAAGTGAAAAAAATACAGATTTGTTCTGTTTCTGATTTTTTTGTCACACTTAATTTTTTTAGTTAATAAAGAAAATGTTCCTATCAGCCAATAGGGGAGTCAATTACCTGCTAACTGGTTATGAACACATCGCAGGAAAGACTGTCACCAAGTGTTCATAACTGGTAATGCGTCTCTTACGTCACTGTGGTTTAAATTTAGCTCTTAACTCTTAACTCCTTATTTCTTAAAGTTAGCAGGGGGATGCATTTTTTGGCTATATGGATTTTCTTCTTGCCAAAA
>CAEGAG010217618.1:0-19601 GCA_903067065.1 Brachyrhaphis terrabensis
CAGACGGTACACAGAAAGAGTTTTCAAAGTTTTAATAATATACCTTAGCTTTTCTTTCCAAACAGTGCCTGTGACGCAGCGTTAACACAGCAGCAATACGGTAGTAACACAGCACTAACAGGGCTGGTTAAAAAAAAGTAAAAGTCACTGAGAGCCGTCTTCATCTTCCTCCTGTGCACTGAGACGTGTTAAGTTACATTAAACTTGGTTCTTCCTCTACACATATATTCCCCCTGTCTCACTCTCACCTTTTCTGCTTGAGCGCCCCTGTTAGAAAAAAATGCATAAATAAGCTGCATCATTGTATAAGCCGCAGGGCTGAAAGCGTGTGACAAAAGCCGCGGCTTATAGTCCGGAAATTACGGTACCTACTATGTTTCGGTACATGAGGAGATTGGCAGTGTCACAGCGTTTTGCAAAAAAGACCATACATTTTAAGCTGCTAATTTTCCAACTTCCTGTAGCTGTTGTCTGTGCTGCTGTGCTAATGTTAGCTTGTACATAAACCGAAGCAAAAGTTGGATTTTCAGTTTCAGGTGTGTTACATTTCTTTATATCCTCCTTTAGAGAAGTGCTACAACTTACAAGACTTTGTTATTGCCTCTACTTATTAAAAATAAAAGTTTGTTGCTGCTTTGTGTTGAAGTTACTGCCGAGTAATTTATGTCCTCCAGGAACCACAAGGGGGCACTGCAGCGGTTTTGCAATCCAGACCAGTGCTACAAAATGAAAAGACTGGCTGCACTTGAAATGCCCAATGAGAAGTCAGCGAGCTGGGTGATTCTGCACAGACAGAAATTTGCCAGTGTTAGTTTTGTTTCCTTTGACAGTAATTCTTAAATATTGGCTGAGTCGTATTCATGAAAACATATTGGAAATCAAGTGTCACAATATGCCGTTGGTGGTAGAAATGATTGTGACACTGGATTTAATAATTTCACTCTGGCAGCATGCTGTGTTGCAGAAGTGGCAGACTGAATATAAAAACTGTTAGAAAATAGTCATCTGCCAAAGATGATACTAGAAACTGCTGTCAGAAAACATAAAAGTCTTTTGTCAACAAAAATGTAGAGAAAATCATTGTATCCTTCAAGCGCCGCAGTTAATATGCAAATATGAATCTTGCTATTTAAAAATTGCCTTTGGATAAGCTTATCTATAGTCAAAAAGTAAATCACACAGTCTAACAAAGGACTTGCCAGGAGGGTTCTGAATTAAGCTCTCAAATCAGAATGAGGTCGCCATATATCACAGGTATGACTTTGAGCAAAAATCTTCACCAATAACTTAAGTTCCTTTTTTTTTTTTTTTTTCTTGTGGTGAAACCATTATCAAAAGCACATAAAATATAAGATAGCATGGAGGGAGAGGACAGGAGGATGTGTTAGGATGCCCTAACACATCCTCCTGCAATGAGGATGTGTTATTGCAGTGAATGCTGCAATGATCTAGATGCTTAAAGGTTAAGGTCATGCTCAATATGTTCCCTGATGTGTTCTCCTGAGCGTTGATTTAACCACAGCAGCGACCCCTTCCATGAATCCGGAGTACGGCACACGACCTCTGCACACCTTCACATCTGATGTGTCTTTGGCTGTATCCTATCCAGATCCAGATTCACAGCAGATAAGAGTGATGAATGTTTTCTTTGGTAAATTGTAGAGCACTGATAAATTCATTATATTTGGAATTGATCTGCAAAGGGCAAATACCATAAATGACATATAAAAGTGCACTATGTTGCTGTTTCAATAGCTGTTTATAGATTCTTTTTTGAATTGCACGATAAGAACGATCCGATCGGATCCGAGTGAATCAGCGCGTAGAGGAGACTCGGAGGCTGTCAGTCTTCTCCATCTCTCCCATTGGCTGCAGTAGGATGCGCTCTGTCCCTCCTTTTTTTCCCTCAAACCTCAAATGCAACTGTACGCGCTGAGGTTCGCAGTAGGGCGAGAGAGAAAAGGAGAGGAGGGTCCTTCACCTGTAGATTTCTTTTGTACCATTTACCTGTCTTTCAGCAACGTAACAAATAAACCCGCGGCACTTTTAAAGTAGGCGCTCTGTGCTTGGCTTTTTTTTTTCTTCACCACTGCGCACTCGCTAGGAATAACTTTATTCTTGCAGGACTTTTTTTTTTTTCTTTGTGTGTGTCTGCGTTTGCGGGAAATTGTCGCCCTGTGCGGCGATCCGAGGGGAGACTGCAGGCTGTGCTGCATGGAGGGATGTCGGCATGGCTTGCACCAGGAGAACCAAAACTTTGGTGTCCACATGCGTGATCCTGAGCGGTATGACCAACATTCTTTGCCTGCTCTATGTCGGATGGGTTACTAACTACATCGCCAATATTTACATCAAGGTCCCCATGCCTTTAGCAGTGGGAAAGTTGGAAGGGGACAAAAAAGGGGACACTCTGCGGATAATGGAGCGATTGGATCGGCTGGAGAGCGTGGTGAACCAGCACATCCAGGGTAAGTAAGATTCCTGATATCAAATTACAACTGAGGGAAAGCGGGTCAACGCAAACCGTCTTCCTCAGAGATAAAGTTTGAACGAAGTGCCTTATACTTTCCTAAATGGTAAATGTTTTGCAGGGAGCGTACCTGTAATTCCTTGTTTTCTCTGTGGCGACAGTAAGAACATCTCTTTTCCAGCTCTGAAAATCACACAGTTTAGACGGCGGAATAAAGAACAGAACAAAAACTGCATCGTTTTGCCGGAGACAAAAGGTTAAGGGACCAAACATGAGCTGTAAGCAGGCAGATATAGAATTATACTAGTGTGTCTGACATTATTGTTGATTTCATGCACAACAAGAATTAATTCTGGGAGGTATGAAACATTACCCAAACAATTTTAAAATTTTAATAAAACATGAAAAAATAAATTAAAATAAAATAGGTTAACCTTAACACTCCCAGTTTACATTACTGGATTAAACAATTAAAACAATCCCAAGATTTGTGGTTTGAAAAATGTCAGTTTTTAGTTCAGTGATGTAATTAATGCTAAAATGTATCTGGCCACCAAGTTCAGCTTCTGCACCTGAGGCACTCATTGTTAGTGGACGTCTTAGCTTTAGCCACAGGGCAGACAGCGAAGACACAGTCTTGTTTAAATAGATTTTAAATAGTTTACTACTATTTATTTACCTTTCATTGCTACTATCACAACACAAGTTCTTAGTCTTGTTTCTTTCTAACATGAACAAATTAGACGTACAATAGTAAAATGCACAAAAAATAATTAGAAGATAAATTTGAATAAGAACATTTTAAAGTAGTTGGATTGAAATAATTTATTTTAGCCTTATTTAGCTGTTAAACTTCAATCTGACAGCAAGTGCTTGACTAGAAGGCACCTGGACTTTTTCTCTTGTTTCTTTAAGATGTTTCAGCTCTCATCCAAAAGGATTCATCAGTAATTCATCAGCTGCTCTCACAGTAATTCACCAATATGCAGATTGAACATGATTGGAAGTTAGAGGCATATAAGTTTTTTCAGAACAATCAAAAACTAATAGCGCCATTAAAGTCACAAATGGAGCAATTAGGAGATGAGTCATTAGTCTTATTCATTATTTAGCTCATTGTATGCATCACTGTTGCTTGATGATCCTAAGGTGTTTCTAGTGAAGCCATGGGAGTTATTTTGGTCATGTCCCAAAATGGTTATTGCTGAGGATTGTGGTACGTGTTAAAAAGCTCAAATCTGAGGCCATCTCCTCTGATTAGTTTTGTATTTTCATGTTTAATCTGGAGGCTGTCTTTCTCTCCTCTCTCAGATCTGTCTTCCCTGTTCAAGATGTTCACATTGCTCCGTACGAATGCATCCTTAAGATGCAAGTGAACCACTGATTCTTGACCTGATGAGTTTGCTCTTCAGCACTGGGCCATCCATTTGTGCAGCTGCTGTTTAGTTTCTTCAGTGTAGAGAACTAAACAGTCCTCGCAGTCCTAGACTACATATCACACTACTGAGCTTGTGTTTGAGTGTTTTATCCTTGGGATGAATCGGTCTCTAAGAGTGTTGTTGGAATATAATGTTTGGAAAATATCATTCTCAGTTTCTTGGATACACTCTAAGCCACATATGGAATGTCAGCGTTCCCCTGCTTCTTCTTGTGTCCCTCATTGGACAGAGTTGAACACTTTCATAAAGTCCTGGATAACAGTTTGAAGTGTTTTCTTGATGTGCAGAGCTCTCATGACTGGCACTTTATGTTTCAGCGGGTGATGTGATTGAAAAACCAGATGCTGGTCCATGTTTATAGACGTTCAATAGACTTTCAGCTCTCTCACTGTGCACAAAGCAGTCTAAAAATGTAGGTTCTTCTCTTTGGGATACTCCATTCTGAACTTGATGTGGTTCACTGAGCTGATGTGTTCACTAAAGGCTTCCATTCATTCGACTTGCATTTTGATCCAGGTGTCATCCATATATCTGAGCTAGTGGATAAGTATTTTTCATTTTCAGGAGTTCATTGTCTGGCTTTCCAATTGTACTCAAAATAAATCAGTTGAACTTATACAGTCCTTTTCTAGTCATAGCAGTTGTGGCTCAGAGTGGAGTAGTCTTGCAATCAGAAAGTTGTTGGCTGAATTACATCTTTCTCCTGTCACATGTTTATTTCCTCCTGGGAAAGACACTTAACCCCAAGTTAAATGTGAGTGCATTTGGCTGCACATGGCTCTTGTGTAAAGCACTTTGAGTGGTCAGTGGCTAGAAAAGCACTATATAAATTCAGTCCATTTACCTTTCAAACCACTAAATGGACTTTTACACTACAAGTCTCACTCACTCTGCTACTCTCACAGTAATTCACCAATATGCAGATCAGTCAGCAACTTGAGGTAAAGTGGCTTGCCCAAAAGTTCATTAACATGGTTTGAGCAAGCTGGAATTAAAATGGCAACTTTTAAATAACCAGACAACTTGTCTTTCTATTGAGCCATGTAAGGACACCAATTTAAGTCTAAATAAATCAGACTTAAATTATAGACTAGACTAATACATAGACTAGATGTATTAGTCTAAGCTAATACATCTAAAGAGTTCCACCAGTTTGGTTGGACCTCTATTTGGATTCAGTGTGGATTGAGATTGATCCTTCAGGAAAAAGCTTAACTGGTCTGATCTCTCTTTTTAAAGTTTCTGTCTTACCAAACTCGCGCATGTAAGAAATATGCTAATAATATTTTAAACTTTTCTTGCTTGCCCCTGGTAAGCTCACTAAAAAAATATTTTTCAAAGTTTAAAAAATGTAATCTCTTCTAACATCTTTTGATTTCTGTTCCTAGTCCTTTTGGAATGCAGGGATCTTTTTAGTGCTTGAATTCCTTCTTTCTGGTGTTACGCTTCATCACATCTTGTTAATTTATCTCTGTTATGCCTTTTTAAAAGAGCTGTTCTCATCACGGGTGAGAGAAGGCTCATTTTGTGCAGGTCTCTGGCTGAAATGGCACAGAGCTGCTGCAGAACAGAAATCCACTCATGCTTCTTTGAGCAATAAGGCTCTATGCTCAGCTTGAATAAACATTCCTCCTGGAGGCAGGTCCCCATTTTAGCTTGGCAGCAATAGGCGTCTGTGGGGTGGAGCTCTGTGGCGGTGCCCTCAGTGACATACCTCTAAAGTCCACGTTTCAGCAGTCTCTATTACGCTGACAGAAAAGTGCATATAATGCTAGATTAATGCCATAAAATCTGCATCTTGCTCTGTGTAAATGTTCGCCGTACATCTAGCAAAAATCAAAATGTTCTAACATACATTCTGAGGTCTTGAACACACCTGAGATACATAAAAACATTTCTGTACATTGCATACTTTCCTATTAAACACCTACAACACTTTCATCTCAATAACAAGGAAACCAAAGATTTCTAAGCAACAGAACATATTGAATGATGTATTTGAAATATCTGCATGTTAGTTCATAAAGGCCAACATGGAGAGCTTTCCTTTGTATTTTACTACAGGAAGGGCTCCTAAATGTGATAAAGCTGAAATGGCTTGGCCTTGAGTAAGAAATTTATACTTTCTATAGCCAAAACAAAACGCTGGGAAAACAATTATCCATGAAAATGTACATTTTCATGGATACATTGCTTTTTCAGTGGAGAAAAGTGTTGTGGTGTTAAAATAATGTGTTTTCTTGTAAATAACCATTACAACAATATAATTACTTGTGAAATATTGGTAATGTGTAGGTGCAGCTCATATCTGTGCCAGCTATTACTAAGCCAGGAGTTGTTTATGTGAGCTTAAAATAATTGCGCTTGATTCTCATCTCCCTGTCCACTTCCTGCTCAATGGGACTTCTCCCATTGAGCTCAATTTCTCTTCAACTGGGTCAATCAGCGAAAAGGCAGTGTTGTGATCGAGAACATTGATTTTCTGCACTAATTTAGAAATGTAGTCTGGCTGTAGTTCTAGCAATGGCAGCATACGCAGTGAACAAGGCCATTCAGTCCGTGTTAGCCACGCTTCAAAATATTGAATTAAATTAACAGCTGTCTCGTTTGGCTCGGCACTTCTCTCTTCGGTTGTTTCGAGCACACATAATTGATAATATGCTTCATAACATCAAACTGGCACATTGCATACATCACAACCAAATGTTAGTGATTGGGTAAAATTTTAAACTTTGTCAGAGTCTACACCTACAAGTAACCGCTGCTCAATAGCTGTGGGTTCAGAGTCTCTGTAGGAATGATGGGCTGGTTTTTACCAGGCCGTGTTTTGTCCAAAATAACCTCTAAGGCTGACCAATTAATGGACTATACCGAAAGTTACCACAATTGAGCCAAAGAACATACCACTGGATTATTTTCATGAGATTCGGTTTATGATAACTGAGGTGCTAGTAGGTGGCAGTTTTGTTTATTTTTTGGATAAAGGCTTCTGTTCTTCTAGTTTTAATGTTCTATAATACAACTATATTTTAAGAAATTACCACAAAGACATAAGTCCCTTGCAAAAGTATTTGCAACCTTTATGAAAATTATTCATGAAATGGTATTAGGATATTTTTTGTAGCACACCCACTTTAAATCCATCTATTATCTAACACACTTATCCTTTCAGGAACGCGAGAAGTTCTAGTGCCTATTTCCAGCAGTCTGCGGTTGAGAGGCAGAGCCCACTTAAAATGTACAACTAAAAATCTAAAAAGTGTGGGAAATATTTTCTTCAATTACAACTACATGTAATAACGTTGTTTTCATTTGCGTCGAACACCTTCTACATTTTTGCTGGGTCCCTATATGACTTCACGAGATATGAAGTCACATGGACTCCAAATAGGGCTTCAAACTCCAAATAGGACATCAGGACTTTTTATGGGTTACTTTCAACTATAGATATGTTGTTGCTAATTTTCAGAAAAGGCATTTTTTTTATAGAATGCATGACTGATTTTTGGGCTTTCAACAGATTCTCATACTTTTCCTACTCTGTCAGATGCTCAAAGCTTGGCAAATTGTTTTTAATTGAATCCTGCTTCAAACATTTGCACAATTGTATTAATTATCTGATGTCTTCCTTGGTCTTCATGATCTACTGATATTCTCTCTGAGGACTTCAAAGAACGGTGGTGCTTATTTATTGCCCTTAGTGTCCTAGTATACCTGATTGTTTTTTCAGAGTGCTATAAAACGATGAAACAAAGAGTGATTAGTTTAATGTTGTGAATTAAATTGTTTTCAATTCTTGTGCACATGTTTTTTACAGACTATTCCACAGCCATTTACATCATTATTGGCCGCTTTGAGGGTTGTTTTTACTATAGCTCATAAACTGATAGCCTGCTTAAAATTAAGAGCATGCACAAAGCAAAGATTACACTCATAGCCAGTATACCATTCTTAGCCTTAGAAAATAGTGCTGTATAGCAAAATGTCGAACTGTATAGCAGTTTAAATTATTTTAAAAATACAATTGCTGCTTCTGTTGCTGCTGCAGCAGAAATATTACATATTGTTGCAACACTGATTATTATTATAGCAGCTACAATAATATTTACTGTATTATTTACATCCTTTTTAATACTGATGTACAAATACACGTTAAAAGAGAGGAAAACACAGATAAGGGTGTTAGCTGTGTTTAAAATCAGTTTCAGTTGGGTAACCATTTGTGGCTATACCAACTTCAAGTCTTCTCTGAAGCCTTGTCATGAGATCTGTCAGTGTGTTTATGGACATTTTTTACCATTAGCCCTGAAGACCAATTGTAAGATCAGAAACTAATGTTGGACGAGAAGTCCTTGCTTGCAGTCTCCTTTAGATTTATCACAATGGTGTTTTATTTAGTTGAAGTCAGAGCTTTGCGCTGGCCAGTCATATTTTTCCCATACTAAACTTGCTCATCTATGACTTTATTTTGTTCACAGGTGAGCAGACGTTGTAATACAAAAAGACCACCTTCAAAAACTGTCAACGCAAAGTAGGGAGCATGAAGATGTATCTTTCTAAGATACAACCCCTGCACATTGAATTAATAGGCAGAAAGGGAATAATTTGTCACGTGAGAGAATACATTCTTTACACCACTGCAGCCAATGCTTTGCTTTTGTACTATCATTGAGCTGATCTGAAGACCACTTGATGTTTGTAGGTCTGCAGCTATTGACTTTGTGCCTCGGCATCCACTGAGTCTGCTCTGTGATTTAATGTGGCCCCTGCATTTTCTGTCACTTCCACCTTGGTATAATACCACTAAGAGTTGGCTGTGGGATAATACTCTAAGTATTGAGGAAATTTTATGACTGGAATTTTACCACAGCCAGGCTTCTATTACGGTGTCACACTGAAATTTATTGAGCTCCTGGAAACGACCAGGAGCTCAATGAGTTCTTTTAATTCTTTAACAAATGTTTATAGAGCAAGTCTGGATACCTAGGTTCTATATTTTCTTACAACAGGAAATGACTGGAACATACCAAGATTAATTTAAAAAAGGAAAATAATCCCCAGCTAAATAATTTAAATGTGCTTATTATCCAAAATAGAAAGTCTTCTGTGTTATTTTGCTCTTTCTAGATAATTGTCTTAGATCTGACAAAACTATGTTTGATAATTAAGTTGCTGCACTTTGTTCTTCTGTAGTTGCTGTAAATGGTTGTGCATATTGAGGTCTGACACTCATAGCTTGTTGGTAAAGCTTGTTACCTTAAAAAAGCTTAGTTAAGGGTGATATTCTTATTTTTTTCCGCTAAGGAAATGTCCAAGAGAATTCCTGTCACTCCATCATCATATAGTTGACTGACATCTCACAATAAGATGGGATGAGGGAGAACTTTACACTTCACATGACTGGGAAAAACAGTCCACTGTCTGTATAATCCCATGAAAGGATTTGTAGATCAAAGAATTTTAAGGATCTTAAAACCCAGATTTTTTTAATTTTTTTTACCAAAAGTGTCAAATCACAATGACAGCACGTTTCCATGCTTTTTATTTTCCAAAGAAAATATTTTAAAAGACAAACTGGAACTCATTTTTCTTCCAATGCAACTTCTGAACTGGCTCTTTATGTGGGAGACTGAATCTCAAATAAAGTGAAGAGGCAGAGACATTTTACCTATCTAAGAATACATTTCATTCCAAAGCTGGGATGTCAAACAAGTACAGAAGTTGTAAATTCTGACTCACACTTTTCATTTTCATACTACTGTGACTCCCACACTTGATCTGTCCTTGCTCACATTTCCCATCACATGCACTTTGTGTTTGAGCTCTGCAGGGCTGCATGTGAGGAAGCGAACAATTTCTGCAAGCTGACTCACTGCTGACAGCAGAGATGTATCTGGTGTCAGCTTCTCACTTGGTGTGAGACAGAAATATTCCACGATGTGATAAAGTTAGGCGGGCTGTTACCAAGACAAAAGCAACATGGCAACAGCAATGTAAAATGGCTGCACTTTCTCTTAGATTAAGCACCATCAGTCATAGAGTATCTAATGAGAGCTGTGTTGACTGAGTTGGTTTCCACATGCCCACCATGAGTCTTGTTCTGTGGATTCTTAGCTTTGAGGCTAAAGTCAAGCATTAAGCGAAACTCTAGCAACTTCATATAAAAAAAATCCTTACTTTGTTGCATTGTTAGGAAATAACCTTCATCTCTTCTTCGGACTTGTCCCTGAAGTCCCTGTGACTTCGCATGACAGTTGACTTAAAAAAAAAATTGTTTGTGAATGTCGAGTCAATTCTTACAGGTGACGTGGTGTTATTGATCTCTTCTTCAGCAGTAACGGACAATGACTGTGTTCTCGCTTACAGCAAAGGTTCTATTGTTTACGCAAACTTAGGATGTTTGGTGTGAATCAAAAAAATCTTGTTCCTGTTCTAACAGGCTGTATTAGAGAGCATCATTAGATATGGTGTGATCTAATGATCAATCTTCCTGCACAGTCCAAAGCTAAGCTGCTGCGGCTCGTTCAGGTTGCCATGAAAGTGATTGGGATGTCTGGAAACCCTCCCTGTCATGAACAACCTGTTCATGACAGGCACAGAGCGTTTTATCAGTTCCTTTACACATACTGTTTTCCGAGTATGACTAGAAGATTTAGAGTTCAAACTGAATCAGTTTAAAAATTCGTTCATCTTGTTAAATAACATTAAGAAAAGACATGTCACCCTTTTTTTCTTATTTATTTCTTAGTTTGCCCTAAATGATGGGATACGTGTATGTTTCTTCATGTGACTGGGAGAGTTAACGCTATACAGATTCACTGATTTTGTCGGCTGCCAAGGTGGTTATTGAATCAGCTCCAGAGTCCAAGACAGATTTTCCCGTGGGAACAAAACAGTGTGATTGGTTTGATTGATTTGATTGATTCTGTCTGATGCATCATCAAAATACATAAACTTGCAGAAAAATATGTCAGCAATTACAGGAAAGGTTTGATTGTTTCATTTCCCGGTGCCATTACAGGATTTTTCTATGTAATATTGGGAAAGATATACATAACTTTCAACAGGTTCAATGTTATTTATATGATTCATGGGTGAATGAAAGTATTTTTAAATATATCAGCTGGAAGCAAAAACATCAAGTCTTTACACACAAAGAATTGGCGACCACTAATGCTGTGGATCTTGAGGGAATGTCCCATTTCTTCATGGTTATTTTTAATTACTACCCTCGTGACTAAAAATTATAGGCCAAGAAAAATCTCAAGATATTGTAAATTATCTTCTCATGTATATATGAAGCTAAAAAAATACAAGCTGCTTGGTTGGTTTTGTTCAAAACATCTGATTAGTCTACAGCCTCAGATTTAATGGGAAACATGAAGCTTTACCAAAGGCATGTTTGAGCAAGATTAGGTTTGAAAGGATGTGATCTGTTGTTCATTTTACCTGTGTGAGAATACGTGTGTACAGTGAATGTAGTGTGTTTTATATTTTAGCAGCAATGAAGCTTGTGAGGCAACATCAATACATTACTGTTCGTATAGCTGAAAATGACTGTGACATGATCACTTCAAACAAATCCTGTCACCAAGTCAATTGGGAGTCTCTGCAAATTGGTGAATCTGCTGATGCTTAGAGGACAGTTATATTTGGGTATTTATCTGATGGGATTCTAGCAGAGCACTAATCAGTGCAGTGCTGGTTTAAATGAGTTTTGGAAACACAGTGGTGGCTGCTTGTTGAGCCACATGATGGTCTGCATGTTTGCACAGGCTGTGGTATGCAACACCACATAATTCACCAGGCAATTTAGAGAACAAGCACAAAGCTGTAAATCTATAGGATGACATCCTTTTCCCCTTTTAAAATCCAAGTTTAGAAAAATGTTGAGTGGTGGAGTTTTATACACAAATAAATGTAATGAATGTATGGAAAACCTAACAAGCAAAAGAAGTTTACGAGACACTGAATATACAGAGTGTCTAGTAAACTGTTTACTTTTGGAGATGATTTGTCTGTTCCAGTTCATGCCAGTTCTTAAGCAGAGTTTCATTTGAGGATTTATTACCACAGCAGGTACAAGATTGATGCTCCAAACTAAATAAATGCTGCTGATATAACGAAGAAGTAACACTCTGTTCTTTAGAGCACACATTCATTTATCATAATGTAATTTTACCTTATGCAATGTTATCTAAATTTTTCCTCTTAAGTTTACAGGGTTAAAAAGTAAGACTGTAATTAAGTTTGCTAATGTGTTGTTCGGATACTAATAATTACCCAGAGTTTTTCTGCGGAGTGACAAACATTAGGAAGATGACTGATTTTTGTAGGCATAACTTGCTTATCTAATTAGTCTTAATAAGGGACAGGTGGTGCAGATGATGAGGAGGAGAGCAGGAACAGCTGAGGACTAGTGCAGAGAAAAAAATGTTTAGTGACAGAACAGCTTTAGACTGGTAGGAAAGCATGAGCAAATGAAATAAAAATGTTATGGCGCTTATTCACTTAGTCTTTCTGAAAACAATGTCTTATGTCAACTAAGCAGAAGCAAAGTAGATGGTTTCCAATAATAGACTTTGTAACTGTATCTGATTTATGGATTTTGATTCCAAAAGTTCTCTCAATTATGTTTTATGACAATATTTCAGTTTTAAACTAATATCGACAATTCTGATTTACTGACCTTACTGTAAGAAAAACAAGAAAAACATGTCAGACATAAACATCACATTAATTAAAAGCCTGTCTGTACAAATATGTTTTAAAAATAATCAATAGGATTGATACGGCACATAACAATGGGAGCGAATTCTACAACTGGGGAGGAACCACTTGAATTGACTGATCCCCACAGGTTTTACACCTGGTATGTGGGACTAGCAACAGCGAACTCAGAGCTCTGGCGAAAGACTGAGGCTCAAGCATGACCTCTACTGAGTTCCCTGACCATATAGAGTCCTAAAAGTTAAAACAAAAAGTTTAAAATAAACCCTTAAAATACCTAGTAGCCACTTAAGAAAAGCTAAGACAGGAGTTATATGAAGTCCCCTGCTTGCTCCTGTTAAGAGTTTTGCCACAGCATTCTGCACAGTTTGAATGTGATGCATTGCAGATTTGTTGAAACAGGTTAAAAGACCATCACAATAATCCACTACAAAAGACAGAAGCATTTACAATAACTTCCAGTTCACAACTAGACATCATGGTTCTGAGCTTAGCAATTTTTTTCTTAAATTGTAAAACCAATTTTGACCTTGGAATGAAGATCAAGGAACATAAATTGTCAAAAATCACACCCAGATTCTTCAGATCAGATTCAGAGGATCTAAAGGCAGTTTTCCACTGGCAAGTCGCTCACTAACCAGTTAATGTGCCTTTCGGTTTCACTCCAGGTAGTGAGCTACTCCATTATACAGTCTGTTCCTTACTATTGTGGGCAGACCGTGAACGTGCAGCAGCTATGGTCATCTCTCCGCTGATATTTGCAGTGTTGTGGAAATTCTTTAATAAAGGGTAGAGAAAGTGCTGGAATAGAGACAGATCAATCTTTCAAAAGGCTTTATTCATAGGAAAAAGCGTTCAAAGTCTCTTTCCCTGGATGTCAGAGAAGCAGAGCCCTGAAATGAAGTTGTACACAATCCTTTATACACTTCACATTTAACCATGTTTATACACACAGAAGTATTGGAGAAAAGACCAAAAGGGGAACAAACTCAGCCCCTGTCAGTAACAAAAAACAGCTCGGCGCATAGAGATCCAATCTAAGCCAATCTTGCTCTCTGTGGTTTTCACCCTTATTGTCTGACTTTTTGGGTGCACCTGCTAAGTGAAGTATGTGCTAAACTTCTGCTTGCATTCGTGAACTTATAAAGGAAATTAAACAGACACGTCTTTAAAATAAGGAAACAGACATATGTAGCAGTTCAGCCATTGTAATACTCAGCAATGGAGAACCTCAGTGTTCTTGTTCTAATGGACTCAAATAAACCCAGATATTTCATTTGGTCTTAAAGAAATTCATTGCTATCCCAAACATAATGATAAAGACTCAGATGAGCTGATTAGTGCAATATATATATAATTACATTTGAGCGCTTTTGTTTTTTAAATGTGCAACGTTTTAGATTCAGGTAATGCAGTCAAAATATTTAAACCAATAGACACGCATGAACTTTATTATTCTTTTAATCCAAAGGAAAAATAAAATTCACATCACAAGCTAATAATATGTAGTTCCGGTATCCCACAGAAAGCTGACTACCGCTGCACAGTCTGGTGAGCCAATCAACTAATGCAATCAAACTTCTTTGGTGCTGTACCTGGCTCGGTCCTTCTAGTGGTACCCCTGAAGTAGGTACGAAAATCTGAGAGCAGGCAGGTCGAGCCATGCCAAATCTGCTAATAGAAAATCTGACCGTGGCGGGCCGGGACCAGACCAGTTAGAAGTGCTCTTGTGGAAAAGCACCTTTAGGAAACTAATGTGCCTTCAGATTTCAGAAATCTTTTCATCAGTGCAATAATTAATGTATCACTTTTGTTGGAATTCAGCTGTAAGCAGTTTACATGTCACTATTTCTTAACTCAACCAAGTAATCGTGTACAAAGTTTTTCAGACTTGAGTTGCCTTTTGCTGTGCATATTCACTGAAATTGATATCATAACACAGCAACATTGAATATAATCAATACTGCAGACATTGCTGTATTGAACTGACTGGAGAGGTATGGTAAGATAGAGGTATGCAACTCCACAAAAACCTCAGAAGAAGACATTGAGCACAACCTCCTTCTTCACATGTAAACAAAAGTAGAGTTGTTAGATTTTAGCGGCTGTAGGATTTCTTTTCTGTCTTTGGCAAATCACTATTAGCAATTTCCCCTGCTGCATACTGTACATGCATGTTTGTATTGCTTGAATTGACTTATAATGCCCTGCACTATGGTCTGCTTCCTCCTTTTACATTGGTATCCAGTCTGCTAGGCGTTAACATATACAGATACATTCTGGTGCAGTTACATATCCGCACAAGAATTTATAGTTCATAGTTCAATTAATTTTCAGACTTCGCCAAGCAAACTAGACGGTGGTGTGAATGCACCCTAAGTAAAATAGGATTTAACTTATAAAAGACAAAAGAACATTATCTTTGCAAGAGGGATTGAACTGGCTCCATTGTGCACACTCCTCAAAGAAATGCAGCCACTAAGGACCATGTACTCCAAAGCTAAGAATATGGCTATTTTGACATGGAGATTTAATGAGTAAATGCTGGATATGCTATTACTCTTATTCTCTGTTACTGCACATTTATGTTGTCAGGTACTAATGGTAAACTTTGATTGCTCTGACAGATTGTGTGAGAAATTTTTCCCTCTACTGCTTGTAATCACTTTTAGCTGGGTATTGTGCCTGCAAGCCAAAATAGAGAGAACCTACTGATCTAAAGTTAATAATGGGACTAAATGAAATTTACAAAGGTGTACAAATCAATAAAAGCAGAAAAACATTTGAAGCAAAACCAACATTCAAGGTTAGTAACTGTAAAGTAAAGCAAGACAAAGCTACAACTAAATTCCAAACCCTAAATGTGAACATGAGTGTTGGGAGTAAAGTGACTCAAAACAAACCCTTTCATTAAGCTTTTTTTTACTTTTAAAATATTGAATGGACAATGTGTCCTGCAATGGTTTAAAAATATGTGACATGAAACAACAGTTTTACATTCAGTTAAACAATATCATTTTTGATAAATTGCAAAACAGCTGATTGGAGGAATGTTAAATTTGATGAGCTAAAATGGTGGCATTATTTTTTACTTTATACTGGTCACTGAAAAAAAAATCTATCTATCTAGATTTATATATCTAAATAGATATATCTATAGATATATCTATCTATCTATATAGATATATATAGAGAGAGAGAAAGAGAGAGAGAATACTTCCATTTTGGGAAGTTGGTATTACTTTTCCATAACTGCAGAAAGCTTCATAAAATGACTCTGGACATATTTAAGGAGATTAGTAAATCTATATTGAGACACTTCAATGCCTTCATTGGACATAGCTACACCATTATTTGCTCATTACATCATAATCTGCTGTGGATTTCTTTAATATTGTCTATCTGCAGAAGGTGTGAGGCAGAGTTTATGGAGAGGGGCTGGAATGTAAAATGGAGCAATATTCTATAATTTCATTGAATCGGGTTGTGGTTGCAGGCTGAACAGTCCGCTGGTGAACGTTTTGTAATGAGAATAATCAATTATTTTGGCTTCCGAGGGCTAAATCATCATAAATGGACAAAATTACGCTGAAAAAAAGGCTCTTACAAGGGCTTTGAATCAAAGAGTGTCCCTTGAGTCTTTATAAGTGCATCAGTTGGCTATTGCAGAAGCTTTTTAGAGTAGTTTTCTACCCAATTGAGTTTTTGAAATTGTTTCTGCTGGTGAGTCAGAAATCTGGGTTAGAACTGCGTGAAGGTTATATTACAACTTGATTTTATAGCAAGCTATTCTCTTATTGCTTCACTGTGAAAAACCCATAAATATCCTGAAATTAATGAATTAAACTAATCAAATCACTTGTTTTTTAATTGATATCTGGAAGTAAAGTCAGCAGTTTTGGGTGCATTTGATTTGTTTACTTAAGAAAGACGCCAAGATAATCAACATTGCTCGTTGCTGCATCCACTATTTAAAGTTCTTTTATTAAAACGCCTCTATATCCGGAACAGTCTTAGAAACAAAATAGACATTTAAACAATGACGAAACAACAAAGTCTGACACCACAATACTTTTGGCTAAAGATTTAATGCTTCAAAGTCATAAAATGCTTGCAATGAGGGAGAGCTTCAATTTTTTACTCCCAGTCTCTTGTAAAAGCTTTATGTCTCGATCCTGGAAAGTATCTAGTATCTTCAGTGAAGGTAAGTAGCAATAAACAGCTAAGTGTTTTGTTGCTACATCAGCCTTTTCTTATTCCTCACCACTTTTTCATAATTAATGGCACTAAATTAGAAAGTGTGCCCTGGCTCAAACCCATATGCTATTATATACCAGCTGTTTTCTTTGCATGTACAAACAACTTCAGGATAATATGTTCTCTCTTCTGATGAGAGGGAATCAAACAGTCTCTCTGAACTCCATTTCAAAATCATGAAGGTTTTTTTTTTTTTTTTGTAATGTTCTAGCTTATAATAACTATATTATTGTTGAGGCTGTCAAAAAAATTCTTATTTCAGTAGGTATGGCTCTATGTGTGGACACACCTGTCAGAATGAATTAAAGCAATCAGATGAAAGTGATCCCACACTTCTACAGTAGTTCTCTCATTAGAGTAAACATAATAAAACTTTGAGTAAAAAAATAACTTTAAAATAAAGTACTGAGCAACAATGTTTTCATGGCATTGTAGGTATGATACACCTTCTTCACAATAAAAGTAAATGTCTTGTGTTAAAGAGAATTTATATCTGGAAAAGGCTGGATTTAGATATTCAGTCCTCTCAATTCCTCATTTGTTTGCTTATTAATTGCACATTTAATAATAGTATAATATTTTATATGCTCAGTAGTAATCCTGTATATGTTGGGGGGGGGGGAGTACACATCAGGTATGTGCATTTCATGATTTAGTAGATGAGACCTTTGCTGCAGAGCTTTGAATATAGTGAGAGAAACAGAAAAAGTGCTAGATGCTATAACTACTGTCCATTGAGGGTGATTTGGCAGATTCAAAGGAGCCTTTTATTATGAGGATGACTTTAAAGTCATTCTGCTTTAGAAGGTTTTAAAAAAGAAATAAGGCAGTGAAAAATCATTATTTCTGGTATACTGTTTGAAATGAAAGCTTTATCAATTTTAGATCTAAAGGATTTAAATGATTTACATTTTATCTAGAATGTGGAAGCATAGCAACACTAACTATTGGAAAAACTTGGTTCGAATTTCATCCCTTTTTTTTCTTATTTAACTTTTGAAAGCATATTAAACTTTATTGACAATGTCATTTAGGTACAACAGCTTCTTTGTCTCAACAACCTGCCTAGTATGAGCAGGAAGAGATTATGACAAGCCATTTTCACTTTTAGTCAAAAACACATGAAATGATGAACCGACCCAGACCTCTTTCACAAAACACTTAAGACTCTAGTTTGAGAAGATATCTTCATACTTCAGTTAGTTTTTTTAGGAAAAGTTTCTATTAACCTTTCAAACCAGCATGCGATGTAGTGACACAGGCGAGTTGTTGAGTGTGTGTGAAGTGAAGTGGAAGTGGAGCTTGTGCTGCTACATTATAATTAAAAGAGCTGCTGTCGTGGACTCATGATGTCGACCTTATTTATTAAGACACTTATCATCCAAGGAGGCGAGAGATTTGAGACAGCCTAAGGATGACCTCATCATTGCCATCTTGTTTTATCTTACATATCCAATATTAAGGAGTTAGATTTGATATAATTTTGTGTCTTAGAAAGAATGCTGTTAAAGTTAGCCTTACAAGTAGAAAGACTCCTGTTCTCAATATCTGAAAAGTTCATTTTTACCATGGATAATTAATTTAAGACTATGTGGCTTCTCTGGTTAACAAATTGAAAAATGCTTTCCATAAGTAGAACAGCGAATTCTGCAGAATGCTGCTCTTTTCATTAAACGGTGCAACAACAGAAAAAAACAGCAAAAGACAATAACATACTGCTATGGCTACACAGACTCAAAACCAGGATTTCAGATAACATGCCAGGAAATTATACATGTAAGAAATGTCTTTTTTTATATATATAAATTTCTCCATGTTTTGTTGCTAGATGGTTAGTTTTTTCTTACTCATTTATACCAAACAAGATAAGTGCTCCATTTTCAAGTTTGGTCAAAAATTAAAACCAAACAAGCAGGTCTTGTATGACGTCACCAAAAAAACATTAAGCTTCAAAAATTTTAAATTTCACATGTTTGGAAAAAGGTTAAACTTAGATTAAAAGAATAAAAAGGGCATTGTACAACTTTGTGTTGGTGAACTTGTCATTCGAGACTCTATTGACAGAATGAGGATGATTGAGAAGAAACCATTTCCTCTGCAGGTGCTGCCCGTGTTCACAGACCATGACCCATCTGACACCTGCTCCGGATTGTCTTCCAGAACCATGTGGACCCGCATGGGGTGTGCTGCCTGCATGACTAATGTCTATTGTCGGCAAACAATTCCAGCCTCAGTCTCACATGAAAACAAAAACCTTAAATCAATTCAGTGACGTCTCGTCTCACCTTGACTGTGATATGGGGAATTTAAACTGGAACTAGGTTAGGAAAGATCTTTTCATGTGCATCGCATTTAAACAAGTTGGTTTTGTCCAGCTTTGCAGTTTCAACACAGAACATAAACTTTTCACCTATCAGTGTTTGGTCTCAATCAGCGAGAGCACAATCTCTATTAGATCAGTTATTATTGATTTGAGGGAGGGATTAAGAAGGTAGAGATGGACTGCAAAGTCAGACTGGATTTTGGTCCTAAAACTAAATTTGTCTTGTGTAGCTAGAGTTTAGGTAGAAACAAATGGTTTTACATTTTTATTCGTAACTATAAAAGAATCGTATCACTGCTGTGAACTATATAAACACTATATAGTTTATATAACTATATAGTTATATAAACTATATATATATATAAATATATATATATATTTT
>CAEGAG010217621.1:0-29276 GCA_903067065.1 Brachyrhaphis terrabensis
CAGGAGGCTAGTAGGAGGGGCTAATAGGAGGTTAGCAGGAGGCTAGTAGGAGGGGCTAATAGGAGGTTAGCAGGAGGCTAGTAGGAGGCCTGAAACAGGAAATCAGAGTAAAATCCTGAGCTAATGAAGCATCAACATCTTAAACTGATTCATGATGATTTAATGCGGGTTTCACCAGAGCAGAGAAATGGACTTAATGAAGGCGATCAATTTGATCCAATCAGATCAGCTCTCTGTTACCGGATCGGATCGGATCGGACCGGTCTGTTAGGGCTGGTCTGAGGGAATCAGAGGGTTCCACCTGTAATGGGGTTTGTAGCAGCTGGAGTGAGCTGAGCGGGCAGAAGCGGCCGGACCGGACCGGGCCGGGCCGGCGGAGGAGGAGCGGCGCTGTGATAAATGGAGAGGCAGGACAGCGACAGTTTAACGCAGGGAGATGGATGACCAGGAGTTCAGCAGATCTCTGAGGGCTTTGAAGCCATTAAAACTCCTCAGCAGTTATTACACGCTCCTGTAGCTGAGATCAGCGGCGCTCCGCTAAAGCCGGTCCTGAGAGGCGCCATCAATCAGCCGCCTCCTCTGCTGCCAGGTCTTCATTTTATATCCACATAAAGCCACAAAAACACTCCAGATCACCAGACGATGGACAGAATCTGCAGCTTCCTCCTGGTTCTGTCCTCATTCAGGCTCCAGAGGAGTTAAAAATCTAACCTTTAACCTGCTACCTGAGGCCCGTGGAGACTGAGCTGGGAACACTGGCAGCTGTCTGAGATGCTTTCCTGTTGAAAATAATCTGCCGAAGGATGAACCTGTTGAAACCCAGGTTGTTTTCCTCCTGATGGTCCGGTTGGCCCGGTTCTACTGGAACCAGAACTCCATCATCTGCTCCACCTCCAGCTGCTGTGGTTCTGAGTCAAACCAACTTGTTCCCCTCCTGGCCTGTGGGGGCGCTGCACCAAGAACCACTGAAGACACTGAGAGTAACTTCCTTCTTCACCAGATGGAAACAAGATGGAGGATCAGATTTTAGTGTTGGAGGATTTCTCTTTAGTCTAAAGACCAGGAGACATTTCTGCTGCTAGCGCTAGGCTAACATGTTAGCTTGGGTTGTATTTACCCAGAATGCTTTTAGAGCCACTTCCTGCTTTTGGAGCGGTCTCTGGTCCGCTTCGCGTTCACATTCAAACTGAACCAGAGTTCACTTCAACCGAACTCTGGAGGACCAGAGGTCATAGTTAGCTTAGCATTCAGACCAAACAACTGGACTGGACGTTCTAGACAAACAGACTGGAGTCGGGTTAAAGCAGATGAATCGGGCCCATTTGTTCCAGTTTAAACAGTTTCCCTTGTTGGTCTGAATCCAGTCCAGTGAATTCTGGTGCGGATCAAACTGCCGGATCCAGATCCTTTTTCTGATCTGGTTTTCTGTCCAATGGGAGTAACGAGCAACACCATTTATTTACAAATTATGGTTTACTTCCAAAAGATTGCAATATGAAAGCAACCAGCACCAAACGTAAGAAATAAAGTCTGCTTTTGGGTCGGACCAAAGGATTTCCTGGTGTGAAAACGTCCTAAAGTGAAGAACCCTGGTTGGATGCTAGCAGAGCTAACTGTAGCTGTGAATATTTGCTGGGCTGATTCAAAGAAGCAGGAGAGTTGTTGGGTGGATGAGCGCTCAGATTACAGCCGGATCATAATTCTGTTCACGTTTTCCAGGTTTACTGAGTTTCTGGCCAAATGAAGCGCTGGTGGAAGATCAGGAGGTTCTGATGGGCCGTCGTGTCGGTTCTGTCTCATCCTGTCACTGAACCAGCGATGGCAGATAGTTTCTGTTCCCCTGCAGAGCTGCAGCTGTCAGGCTTCCTCCTACGCTGCTGTCACCGCGGCTGACAGGAAAACCTTTACCTGAGATGATGACGGTTCTGGAGAACCCAAATCTGTTTCATCAGTCTGATGATAAATCATCATCATACGTTTCCTAAAAGCTGCAGATGAAAGAAAAACCAGCTGAGATGTTTTAAATGTTTTCTTTCTGACTAAAACCTTCAGTAAATCAGTTTGTTACATTTTAAAACCCCACAAAGTTTAAAACGATTCTTTGGTTTGAATCATGAACTTCAGTGGGATTTAATAGATCAGACACAAAACAGAACCAGCCCTGTTCAGTCCAATTTAATCCAGTCCGTCTGCCCAGAAAGTCCGGTTCGGTTGATGACCTCTAATCGACCTCTGACCTCTGGTCCTCCAAACCTTGGTCTGGGTTTGGTTGAAGAGAACTCTGGTTCAGTTTGACTGTGAACGCCAAGCGAACCACAGACTGCTCCAAAAGCAGGAAGTGGCTCCAAAAGCGTTCTGGGTAAATACAACCAAAGCTAACATGTTAGCCTAGCGCTAGCAGCAGAAATGTCTCCTGGTCTTTAGCCAAAGACTAAAGAGAAATCCTCCAACACTAAAATCTGATCCTCCATCTTGTTTCCATCTGGTGAAGAAGGAAGTTGCTCTCAGTGTCTTCAGTGGTTCTTGGTGCAGCGCCCCCACAGGCCAGGAGGGGAACAGGTTGGTTTGACTCAGCAGACAGAAAGAAGTGGGTCACCTGGACCATCAGGAGGGAAACATTCTAAGAAAACTGACCGATAAAGTCCAGCTGTGTGATTTTGAATCTGAATATAAAATGTCAAAGCTGCAGCCTGTGAAGTGAGTTCTGACGCAGAGAGTTGAACAGAAAAACATGCCGCACCTTTAGGATTTCACATGTAAAAATGTTTGACATTGGTGGGAAAGTGAACATCTGAAGGTGTATGAAAGGTGCAGCAGGACTCGCTGCCTGACATCTTCTCATTTCGGTTTCTCAGGCAGGTACGACGGTGACCCACATACCGAAGATCAAAGACGAGTTACAGTTTAAAAAACTTCAGTTAATCTCCAGAGCCAGGCTGCTTTTCACACAGAAACTTCAAGGAACGCCATCAGCTTTAAAGATCTGCTGACGCCTTTGGTTCAGAAACACAAACCAACAGAGAACAGAAAGAAAAACGGTTTTCAGATTCTCATTCAGGCTTCATGGACGTTTCTGCTCTTCATCTCCAGACCAAACAGTCAGAAAGACAAACAGCTGCTGAGAGTCTGGATGAGTTTAGTCTTCGGTGACTCAGGTGAAGTTGACTTTCACGTCTCCGCAGGTCTGCAGAGGCTTCCAGCCTCCATCAGTCATTCTCTGCGCTCCTTTGTCTCCTTTGTTTCCCGCCTGTTGCATCACTGAGTCTTTCACTGTTTGTCTGTGCAGAGAAGTCAGTCGCTGAGCGCCGAACCTTCGTCTTTCCTGCAGTTTTTTCTCCTCTTTTGTAAAACTGCTAAGTTACATAAGAGCAAATGTCCCAGATTTCAGCAGAACCTTGAAGAATCAGACAGAAAACATTTTTCTGAGTCCTGCCAGGAACATTTTAGCTGAATCTCTGGTTCATAGAAAGGCCTGAACGCATCACCTGTTTACAGCGCCTGAATGCATCACCTGTTTACAGCGCCTGAATGCATCACCTGTTTACAGCGCCTGAACGCATCACCTGTTTACAGCACCTGAACGCATCACCTGTCTACAGCGTCTGAACGCATCACCTGTNCCTGAACGCATCACCTGTTTACAGCACCTGAACGCATCACCTGTCTACAGCGCCTGAACGCATCACCTGTTTACAGCACCTGAACGCAGCGCCTGAACGCATCACCTGTTTACAGCGCCTGAACGCATCACCTGTTTACAGCGCCTGAACGCAGCGCCTGAACGCATCACCTGTTTACAGCGCCTGAACGCATCACCTGTTTACAGCGCCTGAACGCATCACCTGTTTACAGCGCCTGAACGGCCCTCCTGTTGTTGAGCAGGTAAAGATTTTTTCCCTCTCATGTTCACTTGGTGATTTTGTCTCATGTACCATAAAGTTCAAACATCAATATGTTAAATTTTAACTTCCTTAGAAGATACAGATTTCTTTTTCACTTTCACATCTTCATCTTTCTGAAAATCTGTTAAAATAATGAATAAACATTGTGAACATATAAGTATTACAGGTATTAGCTGCTGCTGTGAGGCCTAATCTGTATCGGTGACCTCTGACCTCGGCCTCCTGGATGACATCTTCATCCTCCCGCTCGTCTTTGCCGTGTTTCTGCTCCGGCGTTCGTTCTGCTGCCGTCAGCATCCAGGCTGCCGGATGATGCAAATGAAAGGATAATTACAGTTTATGTCGGCTGCTTAAATGTGAAACTCTGACAACAGAGCTTGTGGATTTTATTACGGGAGTTTAATTTTAATTGGATGTAGCTTATGTTTAATCAGCCATACGTTTTGAAGTGGAGGATTAATGAATGAAAAATGGAGAACAGGCAGAACTGCAGAAGCTGCCAAGCAGCAACAACTGAACGAAACATCAACATAGAAAACTCATCAGCACCACAGAGTTTCACTGGATAAATAATATATTTATTATATTTACTGTTTCATCAGAACAAGAATATTTAACATATAATGGTTCCAGCTGGAACCTTTGCACTCACCAGTTTCTGGTACGACCATAAATCTGACGCACAGCTACAGCCGCTAACAGCTGCGATGATGATGATGATGAAGCCTCTTCTGTCGGGTTAATTCTGTTTCTAAAAAGACTAATGATGTGTTCAAGTAGTGCTAAACGCAGTTAGCTTATCAGGGAAGCTATGCTAGCCTAAAATAGCATCGAGATGCTAACTTGTAGCAGCTAACGCTAATGTTAGCATCCACATTTCTAAAGGATTTGCTCAAAGAAAAAAGAAAAAAAAAGTGTTTCTGATTTTATTGATTATATAGTTATCAATTAATTAAAGATCCTGAAACGAACTTTGTTAAAATTTTTAGTCAAACTAGTTGAAGGAAATTGAACTTTCATGCCGTCAACATGAGTTCAGGTTTGTTCTGACGCAGTCGGCCATTTTGTAGCCGACCAGTAATCACTCTCCCCACGGCGCCTTGGCAGATCCTCACGTTTCTGACTTTAAATCCTGATTCATGTTTTCTTTTGTTCGCTTTGACAAACATGTTGAAAAAAAGATTTTATTGTTTTATCTTCTAAAATATTTCTACATATTTAAAGTTCAGAGTTGCACGTAATTCTGAATCAGATGACGTTCAGACACGTGAAGGAATAATAATCTCATGGCGTTGAGTTTCTCTGTAAATCCTGGTGATGCTGCAATCGGCTCAGCTTCACGTCTCCCATCCTGAGGCTGAACTTTTGGCTTTTATCTGGAACTTTTTCATGTAAAGATACAGATTTATTAAACATATTCTTTAGAATAAAATCACCACAAGCCACTGAGCGACGGCCGATCACACGAAGACAAATGATCCAAATTAACCAGGATGAATCTTTACTGAAAGAATCATCAACTGATCTAATAACTGCTAACTGAAAAGCTAAATATTTAGCTTGCTAACTAATAAATATTCTGGTTGCTAGCTAAATGCTAGCTAAATAGCACATTGACCTGCTGATAAGAGGAAGTGGAATATCAAAATAAAAGCTGGTTTTGTGTATCTCTCTGCTGCTAAGAACGTTTATTTTTTTAATCAAGGTCTGTATATTTTATGTTTACTCATGTTTCCATAGCAACCGCTTCTGCATCAACATCCGGCACTGCAGTCAGGCCAGTTAGTGAAAAATATTTAGTTTCCCAACTAAATTCAAACTAAACTTTTGAAAACTAAATATCAATTTTATAAACTAAATATTAACTGGTAAGTAAAATATTTAGTTTTTAAAATTTGTCTGAAAAATGAACATAATAAATAAATCAAATTATTGCTGTTCATTTTTTACTGTGTAATTTTACAAACTGCAGTGGAACAAGGCAGAGCGGGTTGGGCTGCTGTTCTGCTCTGTGTGCGTTAAATAAAAGCACATTTCATTGTAGAAAATCTGCTTCTGGTCACTTCAACTGAAGCTCTATGTTTGTTTTCTATATTTCTGTTTTTTTCTTCCTGTCTCCATGCAGCAACTTGAGCTGCAGGAAAACATTTTTCGTTTTTAAGCCATGAACGCTCGTCCTGCTCCCTTCAGTCAGAACGTTCCAGGTCGTCTCCAGGTTTTCAGAGTAATGGGGGTCAGAGAGCAGCACTAACCCGTCATTTCCTCTCCACAGCTGAGTGGAGACAAACAGCAGAAACATCCGCCGCTCCTGTTTGGCTAAATTGAGATCAGATGGAGTGCGAGTACTTAAGCAGGTCAGACGCTGCTCCGTGTTTTCCATCTGAATTTCACTCTTGACAAAATGTTTTCTGCAGCTGCAGCATGGCGGATGCTGCAGCTGCAGCGACCGAATGCTTCATGAATCGGTTTCAGGCGTCTGTCAGCGTTTGGTTGGAGTTCATGGACGGATGATGGACGGCGGGCGTCCTGCACACCATCCAGAAACAGAAACATTTTAATAAAACATCATTTACATTTAAATAAAACAACCAGAGAATCAGAACATTTTTTATATATTCTAATAAAAAAGAAAAAAATAAATGTTTTTATTTTTTTGGTCTTAAGCTTCCAGTGATGGCATGAAAGGCAAAATGTAACAATTAAAATCAATTTATATGGAGATAAATTAAATCTGGTCAAAAATGATTTTGAAACTAAAATAAAAAAAGATTTGAAATGGAAAAACGTTTTTCCACCAAGCAGAACCTGCTGCTGGCAGAGCGTCTCTGTCCTTCACTAACAGTCACTGTCTCTTTGATACCTATTGATTACTAATCAAACACTAAAATGATCAAATTAAACAACTTCCTGTTTCAAGGTCAGAAATCTAAAATCTTTATTCTGTTCTATGGAAACATGAGAGCTGCTGGTTTAGAACCGAGATCGTGTGTGTGTGTGTGGGGGGGGGGGCGGTGGGTGTGTGTGTGTGGGGGTGGGTGTGTGTGTGTGTGTGTGTGGAGCCATCAGCCTCCATCCTCTTTGTTCCAACTGACCAAACTCCTGTTTCCATGGAGACGGAGGCATTGATAAAGACCAGGAGCTGAGACTCTGAAGAACTTTTTCTTTTTGTCTGAGTGTGAATGTGATTATTTGAATAACTTTATGAGTTTCTGCTCCAAATGAAGCTTAAAGAGCTCAGAGAGCTCGGCGGGTCGAGGAGGAGGCTGGTTGAAATGTGTGAGCAGAGGCCGGGTTCGGTTTGTTTCCGCTCAGGGTTCGGTTTGTTTCCGCTCAGGGTTCGGTGAGTTTCCGCTCCGGGTTCGGTTTGTTTCCGCTCCGGGTTCGGTTTGTTTCCGCTCCGGGTTCGGTTTGTTTCCACTCAGGGTTCGGTGAGTTTCCGCTCCGGGTTCGGTGAGTTTCCGCTCCGGGTTCGGTGAGTTTCCGCTCCGGGTTCGGTGAGTTTCCGCTCCGGGTTCGGTTTGTTTCCGCCTCGGGTTCGGTTTGTTTCCGCTCCGGGTTCGGTTTGTTTCCGCTCCGGGTTCGGTGAGTTTCCGCTCCGGGTTCGGTGAGTTTCCGCTCCGGGTTCGGTGAGTTTCCGCTCCGGGTTCGGTTTGTTTCCGCCTCGGGTTCGGTTTGTTTCCGCTCCGGGTTCGGTTTGTTTCCGCTCCGGGTTCGGTGAGTTTCCGCTCCGGGTTCGGTGAGTTTCCGCTCCGGGTTCGGTGAGTTTCCGCTCCGGGTTCGGTTTGTTTCCGCCTCGGGTTCGGTTTGTTTCCGCTCCGGGTTCGGTTTGTTTCCGCTCCGGGTTCGGTGAGTTTCCGCTCCGGGTTCGGTGAGTTTCCGCTCCGGGTTCGGTGAGTTTCCGCTCCGGGTTCGGTGAGTTTCCGCTCAGGGTTCGGTTTGTTTCTGCTCTGACTGCCTTCCTGGCTGCGTCTGCAGCGCTGCTGGTGCCAGTGGGATCAGCGGCCCGGTCCGGTCCGGTCCGGCAGAATGAGGCGCGTTCAGCAGTTTGATGCTGCAGCAGCATAAACTCTGAATATCTGCTGACTCTGCGTTCCTTCAGACCGGGATTCACCTGAACGTCACAGCGGCTCTGTGTTAAACAGTTTGGAGGAAATCGTTACTTAAAAACCAGAATTCCCAGTTGGCTCTAATGGGAACTCTGGGATGAAAACTCTTCATAAAAGCAGCATGAAGAGGTTTTTTTCTGCATTCCCAGAATCCTCTGAACCCATTTCCTCCACATCAATGGGACAAATAAGCCTATTGTGCGCTTTTAATTTTAATGAGATGTTCTTAATTCAGACTGGATGTGACGCTTAATGGGCAATCAGGGGGTTGCTAGGCAACAGGCAGCGGCGGCGAGGTCACCTGAGGAGCAAAGTCCCAAAAACAGGCGGGAGTATTTCAGAGCCACAGGGAAAATTAAAATCATTATGACAATAAAGCCACAGTATTATTCTCTATGATCAGAAGTTATCGTAATTTATCTTTTAAACATTTTTTCACAGTCCTAAATCTTTATCATGTTAGAAACTCTGAGATTACATTTGATTTACCCAAATATATATATTTATAAAAGTGGAAAATTAAATTCTAATAATTAAAAGTTTTGAAGTCCAGCAGAGACGACTAACCGGCCGACAGTCATTCACAGAACTAAAACATATTGAGAAATATGTTTAATTTATTCCAATATTTCTGGTAAAATTAATGTAATAATGAACTTTCTGATTCATGATAATATTTTTACTAACACATTCTGGACTTCAAGTCGTCATAACTGATAATAAAAGTTGATTCACGTTAATATTTCAGTTTTTAGAATATTTCTGTATATTTAGTGAAATAATCAGCAGCGTGTGGAAAAGTTTAAACTTTAAAACTCGTCTCCATCAGATCAACATAAAACCAACAGAATTTAGTTTGAACGTTTTAAAGGTTCAACAGATTTAATTCTCATGTTTTGCAGAATTAAACAACGATGCTAAAAACTCCAGTTTCAATTTAAATCTTTGTTCAGGAACAGAAACATTTCCTTCCACTGGCTGATAATCATCAGATCAGATTTCTCTGAAACTCATTTCTGTTTGATGAAAAATATGAAAAATGTCATTTATCTGAGAGAATCAGCAGGAAATGCTTCAGTTTCTGTTTCCTGCGTCTGCAGCAGGAATCCAACCTCAGTTATCAATCATAAAACAGAGGATCAATAATAATGTTAAAAATCAATCAATCTGAAGAGTAATTACGGCTTTATTGAAGCTTAATATATAAAAAAAAACTATTAACGTGTTGCAGAAAGAAAACTGTTGATTAGTTTTGAGTCTGAATCCAAATCAAATTTTCAGTTTGATGCTACAGGAAGTCAAACAGTTAGCTCCATTTTTAGAAACAGTTTTCACTTCTTTCCATGAGATTTTATACAAAATCAAGAAACTGATGGACCAGCCTGATAATCCTCTTCATCAGACTGAAGAAGAGAAACTGTCTTCAGTCAGAGGCGTCTTCAACGGCGCTGTAACACAGACTGCTGCAGGAGATCTGTCCTGAAAAGAGCCATCAGCATCTGCAATAACTCTGAAGAATTTGAATTAAAATAAAATGAGTTACAATATTTAATTTCCTGTTGGGATTAATAAAAGATTTTTGAATTTAAATTGAAAACCATTTAGAGATTTATTCACTAAATTATTCTGTAAGGTAAACGTACAGATCTGTCTTCTGTTTATGTATTAAAATATTCAAGATATTTTAATATGTTTGCTAAACTCACAAGTTGTTATATATTGTTCTCTAATAGTTTTATGTTTAGCACAGTGCTGTAATTTAATTCCCACGTTAGAGACATTTATTGAGTTTCCCTGCCAACGTGGTTATTTTTGTTCTTTTGACTGGTTGAGGTGTGTGAGGGAAAACCAGAGGCCAGTCAGATCAGGGCGGCTACAGTGAGTCCTGACCTTTGACCCTGATGGACAGACCTCCAGGTGTCGGTCTGTAGAATATTTTGAGTTTTTATTCCAGAGAGGAAACAGAAACTGATCAAAACTCAACCGACACGTTTGAACTGAGAAACATGGAAAGCTTCACTGAAACAGCCAATCGGTTCTAAAAGTTACAAAGAAACATTTTCCCAATCACAGCTGGTTCTGATCTCGGTCCGATCCTTCACACTGGCTGCTTCCTGGCACAGCTTCTCCCAGTGCAGCTGTTAGAGACCCTCACAATGCGCCACCGCCATCTGTTTGTGTGAAAACCTTTCAGTCAGAGAGCTGGGCTGCTGCCAGGGCGGCACAAACGCAGCGAGACCAAAAGAGACAAAAAAATAACGAAACAAAACGAGAAGAAACGGAAAAAAACCCCCGAAACGAGACAAAACTAAACAGAAACACCAAAGTGAGACGCAAACATTAAAAAAGATGTGAATGATTTGCAGTAAACTTGGTCCAGGAAGCTGAGACGTTCTGGTCCGAAGTGGCGGGAAATGCTGACAGACTGAAGGTCTGATTAATGACCTCACCAGCTGGGATCGGACCCTTGAGCAAGGCACTTCATCAGTGACCAGAAGCTGCTCAGAGGCCAGGAGGCGACTTTAGGCGCCAAGAAGAAAACCAGTAAACAACAAGAAGCTTTTATGAGACGGGAGATAAATATTCATCATGACATCCAGACGTTCATTAAAACATGGATTCATTCATTCATTTGATTTTCTGACACTAGATTAAGAAGTGAAACCTGCAACATCTTCAATGCTTCAGAACCAAAAACCTGGCAACATTTCAGA
The DNA here is from genome assembly GCA_903067065.1 of Brachyrhaphis terrabensis. Classification (NCBI taxonomy): domain Eukaryota; kingdom Metazoa; phylum Chordata; class Actinopteri; order Cyprinodontiformes; family Poeciliidae; genus Brachyrhaphis; species Brachyrhaphis terrabensis. Next base: position 10,723 of record CAEGAG010217621.1, read on the forward strand.
GTTTTAGTTTCTGATTGGAGAAAACCTTCAGGAAGCCCTGATCATTCATGGAGCTTCTTTAGAAATGTGGATGCTGACATTAGCGTTAGCAACATTAGCATGAGCAACACTAGCATTAGCAACATGTTGGCTGATAGGCTAACTGCTTTTAGCACAATCTGAACACAACAATAGTCGTTTCCAGCATCCAATCAGACGGTTTGGAGCAGAAATGAACCTGCAGTCGGTAGAAAGAAGCTGCTGCTGTTAGCGGATGTAGCTGTGCGTCACATTTAGGAGCGTAGCAGAAACACACAAATGCCAAGGTTCCAGCAGGAACTTTGGAATATATATAAAAACATGATTAATTGTGTTAATATTTTTAACATAATAAAGAAATGTAACCGTGTTAAAATTCTGTAATTAAAGAATCAAAATGAAAGCGTTAAAGTCCCAGTTTTCTATTTATGTCCAGGTCAACAGTTTAAGGAGGACACGTGGTTAACTTGTTTATTCTAACTTTAACACATATTGTATGATTGATGTTTCTATATTGTGGCTCCTTGGTGCTCCTGCTGATCAATCATCCTCCTCTTCATGCTCCATTTACTGCATCCAATTTATTTTCCTCCATGGTTGCTCACCTGTTCCACCTCCGCCTGGTTTTTTCCTCTCTGCTCCAACGTGTTTGTATTTCAGAAATGTTCCACAGAACCATATATTATTTGTTGCCGAAAGCAGACGTGGCATTATTATTAAATTTTAAAGATGCCAGTCTATTATCATAGAGGCACAGTTATTACTATTCAAAGCATTTCTTCTTCTTCCATCTCATTAATGCGTTTGGTTCCTTCCTCCTCCCACAGCAGTGGAAAAATCAATCCAACATGCAGCTCCAGTGGGAAACAAGTTGTTAACTCTGAGGAGTTTATCAAACTATTTTAAACTGCAGATAAAAATCCTCATAAACAATGAAAGGAATTTGTGGAAACAGCAAAAACGCAGCACAGTTTGTGCCTCCATGTTTTCAGCAGAACCATCATCCAGAGCTGCAGCTGGCAGACTTTATCTGAGTCCGTCATCGTTCAGATCGCCGTTTCTAACAGGGCTGCAACTTCAACTCATTCATTTTAATTCATTAATTTCATCAATTTTAACAAGCTAAAAAGTTTAACGCAATCAATCACATCATTCGTTACAAGCAAAAGTTCCAGAGGGAACCTTATTATTCACGTTTCTGGTACGCCTGTAAATCTGGCGCACAGCGACGTCCGCTAACCGCATCGACGAAGCGGCTTCTCTGGGTCGCAGAGGGTTAATTTCTGTTTCCAAATGATCTGATTGGACGTGGAAAAGACTATAGTTGTGTTCAAGTTGTGCTGATTTACATAGCAGCAAAGCTAAGCTAGCCTAAAATAGCATCTCAATGCTAAACACATAGCAGCAGCAGAGAGGCTAACGCTAATTTCAGCAGATATCCAAAGGATTTGTTAAATAAAAACTAATCTGAAGGTTGAATAACCTGAAGATTAAAATTAATATCTTTGTTGTTGAGCTTGTCTGTGTTTTTATCCAACAATTTAGCAGCAAAAATGGTTTTGGAATAGAAATTGTTGCTCCTTTTATCACCATATAGTTTTTGTTTAATTAAGGTTTACAGCTGCTGAAGCTCCGCCCACTCTGAACTTAACGTCTTCCTGTTCCTGTTCCGGGTCTGGAAACCAGTAGCTGACCTCCAGCTTTCAGCTCCTGACCTTCAGTGACCTTCAGCTCCAGTTTCGGCTCCGTGTGAGTTCTTGGAGAAACGTCTCTGCGATCTGAACTGAATTCTCTGATATTGTTGGATGAATTTCAGCTTCATGACTCCGTTATGTAAATAATATCAGGTTGTGGTCTCAGGAGCTAATGATGGCGGCTCTGCAGTCTGGTTCGTCAGACGGTCAGTTCCAGGGACGACTCTGACTCTAGCATCCTCACCGTCTTCCTTCAACGCAGCCGTTTCTGTTTCTACATGTAAGGATGATAAAAATCGACCCAAACTGATCTTTTAACGCACAAACAATCCGTCCTGTTGAAGTTCCAGATGTGGATCTAAACCGTATCTGATCATTTCTAACGTTGCATTTCTACATGGTTGACGTGGCAGACGCGCTAAACACTGCCTGACCGTTAATGACCTGATGAAAGCAGTCTGGGTCAGTGAACGCATCACATCCCCTCCCCACCGCTCCTGGTCGGATGTTACTACTGATGGAAACGTTGAAGGCGACGACAGGAAGTGGTGGCGGGGCGAAGGTTTGTTTTGTTGGTTCTGTCGATGTGCAGCTGGCTGTTCAGAAAACATTCTGTTGAACCCAAAGCTCTGCTGGATTCAACAGCTACAGAAAGCTACAGCGTAGCCCAGCGCTAGCGCCACCATGGCAGAATTATGAATACCTCATGGTTTTTAATGATTTATATCATGACCAAAGTTTTTTACGTCTTATTTTATTTCTTATTTAATGGAAACACCAAAATTGTGAAATTGTGTTTTTTGACATCAGCAGTTCATTGAAACTTTTCAGACAGGAAGTTGTGAGCAGAACTTCCTGTGTTTTTCTGTTTTAAGGTGCGCTGCAGCCCGACGGCCACATGAGGCCGATTCGTTCTCCCTCCCATCATCTGTTTTTCCCTCCGCCCCCCCGATCCGCTCACCGCCGTCCAGATCTCCTCCTCTCTGTCGTTTTTCATCTTTTCTCTCCGTTTTTCCTTCTTTGATCGTCACAAATGCACTCCTCTTCCCGTCTTCCCACTCTCTCTCTTTATCCTCCATGTAATCATGTTCTCTTCTTTCTCACCGCCCCCTCTCTCTCCTCTCTGCACTTCGTGACGTTAGGACAGAAAGCAGATTCCCCCTCATGTTTATTCACACCCACTCGCTGCAGCAGCGTTTCCTCCCGTTGTTTACATGTTTGCTGGGCTTAAGGGCAGGTTGGTTTTTTTCACAGTTTCTCCTCAGAGACTAAAACAGAACAACAGAAAGTTTCTTGGTGGACTTCCCCCGGAGCGGGAGCGTGGTGTGGCTCCCCGCTGCGTCCTGCGGGCTTATCGGATTTGTTCAGACGTTATCTGGTCTGATGTCTGGCTGTGGAGGAGGAGAGAGTCTGATGGGGATCTGAGCAGGAAAACAGGAAAACCTGAGAATTAAAATCAGAGATGAGTCAGAGCTTTGCAGCATCACGACGCTTCCTGGGAAACTCTTCTCTGAACCAGGGAACTGAACTTCACCAGGATGCTGCATGATGCTGCCACCACTGTGCACCGAATAATCCATTAATTCTGAACCGTCATCATTTCATAATGATAAATATTTATCACTGAATACTGTAAATGCAGTGCGTTGCTGTTTCCGTCTGTAACTGAGTCAAACGCCGGCGCCATCTTGTGACGTAATGAGGGAAACTCAAACTGTAAAAAACTGAAGCTGAACACAGAAACAGAAGTTTAGAGCGATTTCAGCAAAGATTTCCACATCTTGAGTTTGATTTTTCTACTTTATAAGTGAATAATTTTATAATCTTGTGGGATTATCAGTCGACGTCTCGCTGTGTCATGTTGCCTGCAGAAAGAACTAAACATTTTAACTATTTAGTCACGCTAACAAAATTATTTACCACTAGCAGCCAGTGCAGATCACCTCTCATTGACCGGCGCAGGGCATTCTGGGTAAATACAGCCAAAGCTAACATGCTAGCCTAGCGCTAGCAGCAGAAATGTCTCCTGGTCTTCAGCCAAAGACTAAAGAGAAATCCTCCATCTTGTTTCCATCTGGTGAAGAAGGAAGTTGCTCTCAGTGTCTTCAGAGGTTTTTGTGTCGTTTCCTTCAGTGGTTCTTGGTGCAGCGCCCCCACAGGCCAGGAGGGGAACAGGTTGGTTTGACTCAGAGCAGATGATGGAGTTCTGGTTCCAGTAGAACCGGGTCGACCGGACCATCAGGAGGAAAACATCTATAATCTAATTATTGGTTATACTCAGATTTTTAGAGTAAAGTCTGAGTCAGATTAGCGTCATTATGAATAATTCTTGACTTCCTGTTGATTCTGACTCATTTTTCTGCTTCCAAACTGAATTCTGTGAGAACGAAGCTCCGTTTTGTCGGTAAAGTGCCATGAAGAAGAAAACATCGTTGACAAAACCCCACAGAGGCGACATTATCCCTGCAGGAAGCCGGGATAACATCACACACTTCAGGATCTAATCCGAGAAGACACAGCGGCTTTCACAGAGGAGGATCAGGCTGTGCAAGTTCAGAGGAGCTGCAGCGAGTAATGAAGATAAAGAACAGGAAGCTGGAGTCTCACGCTGTTATCTGATTCACGCTCACAGCCTGGCTGGAGGCTCAACGCCGCAAACCGCTTCACATTTCAATCCAGCGCTGGAGGATCAGGGCAAAGGAAGTCATCATCCCGACGCCCGGCTTCTGCTGTCCAAGCAAACCAAACTGGTTCTGTCCCAGCAGAACCAACCGGTTGTTCATGAAGGATGGAGACGGTGTGAGGCGCCGTCTCCTCCTGTTTCACTGGTTCTGGTCGGGTCGCTGCAGCTCTGCCACCGTCCTCTTCCTCACTTCCTCCAGAACATGAAGCTCAGTTTGAGCCTCGATCCGACCCAGAGAGGAAGAATCTGAACCAAACATCACAGATGAATGTTTCATCTTTTCCTCCTCGCTGAAAGATTCACATCAGATCATCTTCATCTTCAGTCTGACTTTCTGAGTTCAGGTGGAAACATTTGATCAGAATCTTTTACTGTCTTACGAGTCGATTCAAATCGATTATTAATTATTTCTGCTTCAATCTGTCGGTGAGAAAACGATCCTCCTGATCTGCTCCAGTCTGAACCACAAATGGAAACATTAATGTGTCTTTTTTATTTATTAAATGTTAAATATGACTCCATTTTGTTTTCAGCTGTTTCTCCTCCATCAGCAGATTGAATCTCTTCAGTCTCTCTGACCTGCTGCAGTTTGAGTCGGTGACGCCGTCGACTCGACGCTAAGAGCTTCACCTTCCTCCCTCCTGCGAGCAGACGTGGCGGTTTGCCCAGATGCATCATGGGAATCGTGTCTGACTGATCCGCAGCGCAGAGAGAAAGTTTTCAGTAGTTTAAATGTTTTCTCTGTTTCACTGAATTACTGAGCAGAAACTGAAAATCACAACATGGATGAACTAAAGAGCTTCAGGTGATTCTGGTCTCTGAGATTCTGAACTACTGCAGAAAATGGAATAAACAAAACAACTTTCTTTATTAGTTTCAGCCTGTTGATGGTCAGGTTTCCTGTACTGATCAACTTTCTTTCCGGATAAAAACCTGCTCATTTTAATCTTTGTTCCGTTTTGCTTTTTGCTGAGCGTTCATGACCGGATCTGGTTCTTGAGGAGCGGCCATCTTTAAAGTCATCTCCTCTTCCTGTTTGTTATTTCATCCACTTTTCTCCTTGACTTTCAGTTGGAGCAGATTTTAGACTCCTTGGTTGATGTGAAGTGTTAAAGTTTAGGATTAAACCTCGGCGTTGGTTCTGAAAAGTCGATCCTGATCGGCCCTCTGAACCCTTCACGGGGCCGCTGATGGTCCCGGGAACCACGGCTTGGTCACCCTGATGGGGGGAAAGTTTGGATGTAATCCTGTTTCCATCGGTTTTCTCAGAAAGTCTCTCCGAACAGCGGATGGAGCCGGTGGGTCGGTGGCAGTGTGTAACGACTTCTTTGGTTCTTTTATTCAGTCTCAGCTGAGCTGTTAGTGTCAGGATTTGATGCGATGGGCTGGAAGGTCCTGTCCTGCCTCGTTCCTCTCTCTCTCTCCGCTCCTTCCCAGGAGATTTGGAGACTGGACTCACAATGTGACAGCTGAGGAAAGGCCTGCCACTCTGCTGTCCGCGCCGCCGCTCCGTTTAAATCGCCTCAAGTGAATCTCTCTCTGGATCTTTTTGTCTTTCTGGCTGTCATGCAGCTTCTCTGAGCGCCTTTGTTCATAAAGTCCTGAACTTCTCTTCCTGTCACATGTGCAGCGAATAAAACAAAGAGCTCAGACTCTTCTGGACCTTTCAGGGTGAAAACCTCTGGCACACATTCAGAAACCTGAATAAATAATTAGATTTCTGCTCTTATGACGAGGTTTTTGTTCCTCATTCCAGTAAAAAAGTCTTTCCTGTCAGTCAGACAGCGGCATCATCCACAGTTCCTGCAAACTCAATCTATGGATTATTGGTAGACTTATTTGTTAAAGATGGTTTATAGATTAAAGGGAACCTGTTTCACTTCCTGTTAAACTAATCAGAATCAAACATTTTGTGTTGATCCAGTTTCTCTGCTGAGTTCTTCCTGTTTTCACCTTGAACTGTCACTTTTATGCAAATAAGATGCTGCTGGCCACGCCCCCAAATTAATGTTTACACTGTAAAAATGGCTGCAAACATCAGCACAATTTAATAAGGGTGGATGTTTGGAGCAGAGAAGTGGAGCCTTCTGGATGCAGCAGCGTTTCTGAATGGCGAGACAACAAAACACTTCCTGGTTTGTGGAACCGCTCGTTTTCCAGACACCAAAAAACATGAATTACTGCCAGGAAACGACTGCAGGGTTTTCTGTCTAGAATCAGTAGAGACCCAAATGGAAGAACAGAAACATGCATAACATAAATTTAGGATAACAGATACTCTTTAAAATGTCCTTCATATGTTAGGAGATTCGCTTGTGTGAAAGCAGGTCAAAGGTCGTCTTAATTTTAGATCTGTGACTGTGTTGAAACGGACGGACAAACGGATGAGTAGGAAAATATGTGGGAACTGGTTGAAGACTTTTGCCCATAAACCTGAAGTATGAACAGTTTCTGACTCTAATGGTTATTAAAGTCTGTAAAACAGGTCATGGTGTTTTACAGTGTTGGTGTAAAACGTTTAAACATTTAAAAACCGACAGGGAGCCAGAGTCTAACAAAAACAGGAATCCAGAAGGAAACTTCAGGAGGATGAAACGGGGAACTAATGAGGTTCAACAGGAGGAACTGGGTGAACGAGAGAGGAAATGGCACAGGGGGCGAGCGAGAGCACACAACAGGAAGTAAGAAACAAAAACTAGAATCATGAGGAGAAACTGAACTAAAGTAAAACAGAAACCAGATCAATCTGATAAAAAGTAATAAATGAAATAATAAATAAAACTTAAAAATAAGTAAAAACACTCAAACAAATCCGGGACATAATCATGAGGAGATTTACAGCGTTTGGGTTTAGGTATGAAATCATTAATCGTTCCCATCAATTTGGTCATTATCACCATTTTAACATCAGGAAAATGTTTTCATATTTGATTTGATGTGAACGTTGGTGCGTCTCGGCAGCCTGGTGCATTCTGGGACATTTAGCTGATAGCGGCAGCCATGATGCAGAAATGGACTCCTGAGACCTGCTGGTATCCTCCCAGTAATCCCAGCAGCTTCCCAGCTTATTATCCTGTCAGAACCAGAGGAGTTCGCCATCAGACGGCGAGGCGCCGCCCGGCGGTGCTCTGAGATCAGCTGATTAATCTCAACCTGCAGGGATTGTGGGTAATGCCTCTGCTTCCTCAGCGTCGCTCCATCGCCAGTGAAACTGTCCTTAAGCTCTGCAGTCCATCATCCACTTTCATTATGTGACACAAACAGCATCAACACCAGGAGAAGAATGTCTTCTTCTCCGCCTTTAAAAACCACAACGCTACGCTGGAGAAACAAAACGTGTAAATTATAAAGAAACGGCGATGAATGAGCAGGACGACGGCTCAGAGTGGATCTGATATCCAGCCTGAGAGCTGATGATGAAACCTGCAGTAAACTGACAGGAAGTGAGGCGGTTAAATATTGATTAGTCATGTGGGGACACTTCCTGGAGCCAAGCTCAGCCTGAGCGTCTGTTTTTACGCTCCAACCCACATGACAAGTAAAAACTTTTATTTCTGGTTCTGCACCATTTCTGTTCCAACCATAAAGTCGTTTTCCATTTCTAATTCAGAAACATGAAGGGCTGGTTGTTTAGTACCTGGCCAATGTTTTGGGACAGTTTCACCTCATTTTAGCTTCATATTTGTATTTTTTGGATGAAATCTGATTTTTTCTGCATTATTGTTGCTGATACTAATTAAATATGACCAGTGGGACTTCAGTGTGAACCGTTTCCAATCAAAACTCCCACATGAAGCTCTGCAGCACACACCCAGGGAGAGGTGAAGTCTTTACTTCCTGCTTTAATGGCTCAACTTCTTTTTGAGTGAATTTCTGAAGGATTTTCCCGTTGAGTTTGTTTTTTAGTGAGATTTTCCACCATGTTTGCTTCCAGCCTGAGCTCATGTTGCGACGCGGCGACTGTCAGGATGGGGAGTGCGTTCACCGCCACAAGGTCAGCTCAACCCACCCACATTTATAACATCCGTCTCTTTCTATACTGCTGCTTTCTCCTTCCACATAAGAAAATCACACACTTCATTTCCAATGAGCACACGCATGCATGCACCAACACTCCGACCGCCTCTTTACGTCCATCTATCTCTGCCAGAGCAGACCTCCAGCTAGCAGCTGACTGAAGCATGGAGCAGAGAAGCTAATCATCTCTGGCACCAACAACAAGTGTCACCAGAGTGTGTGTTCCTGCAGCGTGTACAACATGTACACACACACTCCAACATCGACAGAAAAACACAGCAAGCCAGAGGGAAAACATCTCATTTTATGACACGGACCAAGGAGCATTAGCATTAGCATCTCCTAAAAGTAAAACTTCCCTAATGCAGATGTTCCTATGTGGCGCACCAAACTCATGACTTGGTTTTGCTACTTTGGTTGATTTAAACATTTTATTATTTGATCACACATATTTACAAACTGTAACAACAAAAACCGACAACATTAAACTCATAGTTAGCTCATCCAGACATGAGCTAACCAGGTAAAAATATAACCAACTCCTACTGAACAACAAAGAAACAAGGAACCAAACAAACTAACCAACGTTCCAACTAGCTGGCTATGTACTGACTAACACTGTTGTGGGCTAGCCTAGCTGCTAACCACATCAAGCTAACACTTAAAAACTGAGGCAAAAGTTAATTTCATCACATTAATTTTACTCCGTCACGTTTTTCCTCTTCTTCTCTTTTGTCTTTTTGGCATTAGATCATTTCAGACATTTTATAGGATGTTTTCTGGGGTCACTCATGTTACAAAGCAGCTACGCTAACAGCGCACCTTTAGCGTACAGCACCAGAGCAAGAAGCTAAGCTAACTATCATCATTATTGGATGTAGTATTTAATATTCTTTGCTGCAAAATTAGAGTGGAATATTTTATAGAAATAAATTACATCACTTACAGGTGTTAAAAAGAAAAGTGAAAGTTATTTTAGGCTGATTAAAGCAAATCATTTTATTTTAGGTGTTACAGCTAGAAGCAGTTAGTCAGTTAGTAGTGCTGCTCACCGCCTGGTTACCGCCTGGTTATCGCCTGGTTACCAGACCTGGACCGGGTTTCTGTTCCAACGGCCCGTCGCTGGCCGACATGTTGGTGATGTTAGGCAGACGTGTTTCTTTCAAACTGTCATCTCATTGGCTGAAACCAACAACTAAAACGTCTAAATGACCAATAAACTCCAATAAACTGTTCAGATTTATTCTGTAAACAATTCAAAAACAAAGTTTACATTTTTAAAACCTCAGAAGCTTCAACCAGTATAAGAAACAAAAAACAGTTTTTTTCTCAGAAACTGGTGTTTTTATTTTTTATATCCGTTTCTGTTCTGCCGATTTGTTCCTGGTTTTCTCGTTGCGTTTCTTATTTTAAGATATAAATAAGAGGAAACTAATTTTCTGTCTTTTTTTATCCACAGTTCATATTGTTTAGTGGATCAGAAGCGTCTCTGAATACCAGATCCTTTTAAATTAGGATGAACTTTCCTGCTGCTGCTTTTGGTCCGAGGAGGAATGGTGTCATGTTCTGACCCAGTTCAACTGGCGAATTCAAAATCACTGCAATTACTTCATTAAATTAAAAAAAGAAAAGGACAAAAGAGAGCAAAGTCTGCACTCTTTAGAAACAAATGAGGAGAAAATATGTAAGTAATTCATAAGACTGCAACTCGGATCAGAATCTCCACTTTGTGCCTTTCTGTGTTTCTGCTGAGTCGGGATAAATGAAGGTCAGCTAAATAAAAAAATCTGCTAAATATTTAACAGTTATGAGATTTGTTGCAGAAACAAAACTCAGGAGCTGCACATAAAAGCTTTAAATGAGGCGTGTAATCTGTAATTTATTCCAAACCGCTGAAATATTTAGTCTGCACAACACAGAGACTTCATCTGAATAAAAACAGAAACTTAAATGACTGAATAAAAATCCTGCCGGTCAGAAAAACACCAAACACCTTCAGCAGTTCAGAAAATGTTTTCACGTTTCCTCAGGTTTTCCTCCAGGTGTTTCTGTTTCCATCTCAAGACGTTTGATATTTTAGCAGATTCATTTTCTGAACTTTTTAAAATCATTTAAATATTTTTACACCAAAGTTATTTTTAGATAAACATTCATAGTAAAACTATATCAGTTTTTAACATTTATACTTTATGAAAATATTTATTCAGTCATTTTCTCTGCAATAACAAACTGTGGTTCTATTTTGCACCTTTTGAATAAATATTAATTTCATGCAAATAATTCTAACATTTTACTAATAAAATTATATTTCTCTAAATGAATATAAAACCATATGAGGGATAAAATGGGTTATTATTGGAAAAAAGGATCATTTGAAATGAACAAATCAGTGACACAGATATTAATACGAAATGTTGTCATTTTAATAAATGACAGGATTATTGAAAGTTCAATATATAAACTAGTTTCACACATGATGATGTTTTAAAACTTATTTAGTAATTATGATGAGTTTCTGCTTCAACACATCAAAACAATTAGGGAGACATTTTAATCCAGAAATCTTAATGAAAATTTGCTTAAAGGTTATTATTTTCAAAAGGTCATTTTAATCTGATAAACAGGACGCATCAAAACACACGTTCTAATTTTAAATATTCTTCATCCTTTGTCCATTTTCTTTATTTCTGCTTGTTTTATTTGATTTTAATTGTTTTCATGTTTCTGGGACAGAAACATGAAAATAATTAAAAATCTCACGTTTCAGCAGGTGAAACGTCAGAAAACTGCAGGAGCAGCAGATTAGTTTTCTCTAATCGTCCGACTCCTAATGAATGCAAATCCAATTCCAATAAAAAGAATCCAGTTTAAGCCTCTTTACCTAAATTGGTGAGTGAAGGAGAAGCTGAATGCAGCGAGTCGACCAGGATGATGTCACACCAACAGCCTCTGATGGAGGTTAAAACTCTTTTTGTTGTTACAGTTTGTAAAAAATCCCTGCATTCAGGGTTTTTTGTCTAATCACGTTTAGATTGTTTTACATTTAAACATTTACTTTGTAAAAACCTGTGAAAATGTTTGAACTGAAGCCAGTTTGTCTGAATGCCATTAAAGTTTAGATGGAAAGCAGCAGGAAGTCCCTGAACCTGGCAGGTTTATTAACATTTATTCCTGGTTATAAAACCTCTCAGTTATTCAGTCAACAGATTAAAATGCTTCATTTTTCTGACTGATGATTTACAGCAACGCTCAGTTTGAGAGAATGAAACGTAGTTTTTCTTGGAGTCACCCTGAAGACTTTGTGGTAATTTTGCATCAGTCACTCCTCATTGACTTTGCACTAAAAGCCAGGAGGATAATTGGTCCATTACAGGAAAACATCGATGTACCTTTAACTGAAGGGAGGCTGGAGGAGCGTTAAACTGAGACGGCCATGGACTCATCAGCCGTTACGTTCTGTAGCTTTAACTCTGAATTTGATGAGGAATCCTGTCAGAACAGCCGGTTATTTAGTGACGTTACATCCCAGTGAATATTTTACTGGATATTTGCTCTTCAGCTGCTCGTTTTCAGTGCAGATGGGAAACATTACAGTCGCTCCACTAGATAAAAACTTAAAACCTAGAAATAAATCCTAATGGGAGACGTATAAAATTATTTGCCACATCACAGTTTTCATTTATTTTACCTTTTATCTTTGAAATGTTTCATATTAAAGAAGTCCATGTATCAAAGACAACCTGAGTAATTTCTAAATGCTAATTTGTTGTTGAAGAGAAAAACGTCCAAACCAGGAACAGACGGTCAGAAACAGGTTGCAGGGGCAGCAAATAGGGAAACATAGAAAATAAATCTAAGATAAACTACAACGACACAAGAAAGAAATGAACCTAAAACTAGAATCACTACGAAGAACTGAAGGTAAAAAAGAGTCAAGCTGGTCTAATCAAAGAAAGAAACTAAGGAATGTAGAATAATAATGAAACTAGAATCAATAAATTAAACTCCAAAACAATTCAAAACAGCTGATAAATCAACATGTGATACCAAAACTTTCTCCATCTGAACAGAAACTGGAGGTTTTAACTTTGGACCTAAAGAGGAACAATCTAGACTCATAGATCTAGACTCATAGATCTAGACCAAAGGTGGGTAACTCCAGGCCTGGAGGGTCTCCTGCAACTTTCAGAAGTGTCTCTACTTCAACACACCTGAGTCAAATAATGAGGTCATTAGCAGGTTCTGGAGAACCGGACTGGACTTAGAGGAGATTCAGCTGTTGGATTCAAGTGTGTTGGACCAGGGAGACGTCCAAGAGTTGCAGGACACCGGCCCTCCAGGACCAGGATTGCCCACCCCTGATCTAGACTCATAGATCTAGAGTCAACGCACAGATTCAGTTCTTCCAGCTGGAAACTAGAGATCAGGCTGACCTCTGACCTCCAGAGCCACATAAAGCCGGTTCCACAGTGGGCCTTCTAGCAGCTGCAGAACATTTCCAGAACCAGAGACTAAAGTCTCCGATCAGAGAAACTCATCCAGGTCTGACTGACAAACCAACGTCCAGAACCTGCTGGTCCAGAACCTGCTGGTCCAGAACCTGCTGGTCCAGAACGCTGCTGCTGGAGTTCTGACTAGAACCAGGAAGATAGAGACACCGCCCGGTTCTACACCATCCAGCCCTAGATCTAGATCTGCTGCTTGATCAACCTGCTGGTTCTGGTTCTGCTCTGCATCAGAACCGGTCCAATCTTTGAGTCTTTCTATTGGTGGAGGTCAGAGGGTTTACTGTCCACTCCACGCAGTCTGGCCCAAAACGTCTCACTTTGCAAGGAAATAACATCCAAAATAAAGACAAAATAATAAAATCAAACAGAAAAATGCGTGAAATCAAACCAACATTTGATGTTGGTTTGATTTTAACCAACATGAAACTCAGTTTCATAACTGAACACAGGAAATCTATTAACTTGCTGTACATTTAAATAAAATCTAACTTCGGCTCATATCGACCATCTGACATGAAACGGTCAAATAACAGACATTTCTCTTCAAACACAGATATAAATATAGAACTTATGCAAAGTGAGTTAAAACCCAGAAAAACGTCTTACCTCCTGCGAGCCTAGCAGCATTAGCTAGCAGCATTAGCCTAGCAGCATTAGCCTGGCAGCATTAGCTAGCAGCATTAGCCGGCAGCATTAGCTAGCAGCATTAACCTAGCAGCATTAGCCAGCAGCATTAGCCAGCAGCATTAGATAGCAACATTAGCTAGCAGCATTAGCCAGCAGCATTAGCCAGCAGCATTAGCCAGCAGCATTAGCTAGCAGCATTAGCCTAGCAGCATTAGCCTAGCATCATTAGCTAGCAGCATTAACCTAGCAGCATTAGCTAGCAGCATTAGCCGGCAGCATTAGCCGGCAGCATTAACCTAGCAGCATTAGCCAGCAGCATTAGCCAGCAGCATTAGATAGCAACATTAGCCAGCAGCATTAGCCAGCAGCATTAGCCAGCAGCATTATCTAGCAGCATTAGCTAGCAGCATTAGCCTAGCATCATTAGCCTAGCATCATTAGCTAGCAGCATTAACCTAGCAGCATTAGCTAGCAGCATTAGACCAGAAGGAAACTGGAGTTTGACACAAACAGTGTAAATAAAACACACCATGAATATTTCAGCATCTGTAGAAATAAAAAGATGTTTGCGGCGGCTGGTTGGTCGGATCTCCAGGTAAACTGGAGTCCCTGATGGTCGACGGAGGACGAGAGAAGACAACAGGGATGGGCAGCCATTTTCTCAGCTTTCTGTCTCACCAACACAGAAAAATCTGTTTTAAAGTCCAAAATAAAAACCTACGAAGCTGTTTGTGTTGAAGAATAGATCCTGTTACGGCTCATGATTAAATACTTCCTATATCTGACAGAAACGGTGCATCATTCAGAAGGCCACTCACACACACACTGTAAATTATTTACCCACATTCATCAATGCTAAACAATAATATTCCCACATATTTCCATCCATCTCCAGAAAACCTGCAGCTTTGAGCCTGAAGTTTTGCTTTTCACCTGGACAATCGGACATCAGATCCCAGTAACAGGAACGTTCCTGTTTTCTGTTCACTGCCAGGTGAGACGGGTTTATTAACGCTCAGCTAACAGCAGGAAGCAGTTCAGACTGAGCAGATCAACAGTGACGTCATTAATTGATCTGATTGATTGCAGTCGCTGTTCCATCAGTTGGATCTGAACGATGGATGAAGATCTGGTTCAGAAACAGGCAGCAATCTGCAGATGGGGGCCCTCAGGGGCCACTGTGGGGCCCTGAATTATTCACACTGCACAGTTCCAACAAAATGAATCTGTTTTATTTGCAGACAACAAAAATGTCTGCTGCCTGTAAATCTGCAAAAGATATTCTCAGACTGGGATGGCAGCAATAAAACCAGGAGAAAGATGATCTGAGCAAATATCACCCAGTATGAAAGAAATGAAAGGGAATATTTTTAATAGAAATTTAAAACCAAACAAACGACTGCAGACGGATCCACGACGACAGCTTTGATTTTTATTTCTACTCATTTCTTTCCCATTACAAATACTGGAGGGAAACTCTGCAAAGTTAAAAATGATCAGCAATAATTTGGATTATTTAGCTTAAGAGAAAAGAAGGAGCTCATTTTTCAAATTCATATTTTCACCTGGTTATTCAGTCATTTATAAATGTCAAGCTAAACTGGAAGTGGACTACCAAAATAAAAGCTTAATAAACTTCTGCTGTCGAATCGATTCATGTCTTCATCATCTTTTCTTTTCCTCTTTTCTTGTCCAACATTTCAGCTGAAAACGAGGAAAAGACGTTTTTAAGAAAATCCAGACGTTTAGCAACGGATCAGCAGTCAAGACACAGCTTTTATTTTGATAGTCCACTTCCGCTCCCATGTGAACGTGCATATTAGATCAATATTTAACTAACTAAATATTTAGCTTTAAACTAAATATTTCATTAAATATTTACTTTATTTAGCTTGAAGCTAAATATTTCCTTTACCATTAATATTTTTTAGACTTGGACATTTTGTAAATGAGTTAATAATATGAAGGTATGATTTTGAAGAATGATCTCTTTTCTGTTTTAATAACCCAGATTATTGCTGTTAAATCTGAGTTTAACTTTACAAAGTTATTTTTCAGTTTTTTATTTTCCAGGCATGTTTGAAGCAAACTAATAAACTAAACTCCTCCCTGTGGTCAGTCCAGGGTCTCTGATAAACGGTTTGATCTGTTGGTTTGGCTAATAGCCCAGAGAAACACACACACCCCCACACACACACACACACACTGCGTGTCCGTGGAGACCTCTCCTGCTCCTGCTGCGTATCTCTGCTGGTTTTCTCTAATCTCGTTCATCCGCAGCGACAGGGTCAGATATCCGTTATCTCTGGGTCCAAACGGGCCCAAACGGACCCGCCTGCTCCGAGAGGCAACAGAAACACGGAGGGGACGAGGCGGGATGCTGCAAATTAGATAGTGGCAGGTATTATCCATTTCCGAGACGTATGGAAGTCCAAGGACAGCGCCAGCAGGGTAAACAATGCTTACAGGAGGCGGCCGGATAAAGAAAGGCTGCAAATAAAGAGCGGTGATGACTGTGGACAGAGTGAGGGATGGCGGCGGCTGCAGGCCTCGGGTGGAGCCGCGTTAATGATGGAGCTGCTTTATGAAACAATGCAGGTCCTGGTGGAAGCTCCCTGGATTAATCTGGGACTCCTGTTTGCTTTGTTTGCTTGGAGCTTCTGCTTTAGTTTCTGCTTTTTCTGACTCTGTTGCTCCAAGACACAGAAAAAATAATTTTATTGTTAATTTGAACTCCAGCTAAACTCCTGGTTGCGTTTCCCCACTCATGTTGCTTCCTGTATTTATTAACAGAAACTCCTGATAAAAACTGCTGTCATGTTTTAGATTGGAAATGTGGTTAAAATTAGATCTGCTTTTCTAACTGGACGGATGTTCAGTTTGATGCTCTGCTGCAGTAAAATCCAGATTTTCCTGAACATCCTTCTCTTTCATATGAATGTTGGTTGGACAGAAACATCTCCCCGTTTTCTACCAGAACCAGAACCGGCTGTGCAGGACGGCTAACACGTTATCTGTCCTGTCTTTAGATTTACTCTGATCTCTAATTGTTTAAATTCTCGTGAATTTGCTGCTAATGTTTGTTTGGTTAAAAATGAGAGAAAATGTCTGAAACGAGACAAACTGTCAGAAAGGTAAAAGCTGATCATGTGGAGGAGGAAACGCCTTCGGATCAATGAAGCTGGTAATTTGGCTCATAATGTCCTTTGTTCAGTAAAGTGAGGCGTTGAGCCGGCGGTCAGAGCCACATCATTAACAACCTCTCCTCAAACTCGCTCAAACCGCCGTTTCAGCTGCTTGAGCGGATCTTCCAGAGACTGGAGCTCATGAGGGTCTCTGAGAGTCTTTAATCAGACCATTGATCCCTCGCCTCTCTGCCGCTAATGGATATTGAAAAAGACATTGATGGCTCTAAATGAAAGTGGTTGTCTCCATAAAGTGGCATTTCAAACTTCCGCTGCAGCCGGGCTCAGATCCCTGAGACTTTCACCCTCAGGGATTTCAGCACTTTTTCCTTCTTGACTCGAATTCTTGATCTGCTTCCTGCAGGCCGAAGCGCCGTTCTCACAGGATGTGAGCTCATGGTTTTTATGTTTGGTATGATGAAGATTTTGGATCTTTACTCAGAAATGTGTCGATGCTCTGTGACTTTTCCTGAAACTGTGATCACAGAGAGTGAACCTTAATGTTACACAGCTTAGCATTAGCTGGGAGTCGTCTGGTTTGATCTGGTGTCTCTTTAAATTTACCGTACAGAGAAACCTCTGAATAGTAGGTAGCTACTGTAGATAGCTATGCCTACCCTACAGAGCAACCTACGCCTGTACATTAACTCCTAAAGCAGATGTTTGGTTTCCTAATGTCGCTTTTATTTAGCTGGTTTCACAGTAAAATGGTCATAAGGTGCTGCGCCATCACACAACCCAAACCAAACTTGTCATTTCTTGTAACGTTTTGATCAGGGAAGAAGATGGCGATCGTACCTGTCAGTCATGAAAGACATAAACAATAAAACACATTCACAGTCACCTGAACCGTCTCCGTTTGGACAGAGCAACACGTTTGTGACATTGTGGTAAAATCAGGTGTGAATTCAGGTAAAGTGGCTGATTTGATCAAATCAACATCCAATCAGGAGGCAGAAGCTGCAGGCTGAATGTGAGCTACCGGGTCAGTTCTCCATCTGCCAACATCAACCTGGTACTTGATGGTTCTGCAGAGGGCCGATAAAGCAGCGATGTATTCGTTTGGTGCCGAACCGACAGGACTGGACCGGATAGTTCTGGTATGAATACTTGGACTGTTACAATCTGAGTTGGGATTAAATCATGTTTTCATTGTCGTCTCTGTGGGGATTAACATCTGGGCAGTTTATCAACCTCTGGACGATCTGCAGGATTCACTTTCTGGGACATTTTTACCAAAACATCATTCAGTTCAACCAAGTTTTCTCCACATCATTAGGAATCTGTTTATCCCACCATGAGGAAATATTTCTCCTGGAATGGAGCTAGTTATGAATAATTAGCCTAACATTAGATCAGATTGCTTTTCATCTCTTATTCTTCATGTTCAGTGACATAAAACATCGTTTTTAATCACAGTTTCATGTTTCTAATGAGTTTTGTTCAGTTTTAGTTGACCTGAAGCAGAATGACTTTAATATTTCTCCTTCTGATCTCATTCACCAACATAAGCTGCTACTTTAATATCAAGTCGGTGAAACTTTTCCTCCGACTCGCCTGATTGGACAGAACCAGAACAAAATGTACTTCTGGAACAAATTTAATGGATTTCTGTCTCTCTGTTCTTCTCTGAATATTTGATTTAATAATTATGTTTATTTTGCAACCATTGATTTAAACAAGCTGCTAATCTGATCAATCAAATGTCAGCCATGAGGAGTGGAGCGGTCAGAGTCCAGAGTTCGTTCAGAGTCCAGAGTTCATTCAGAGTTCGTTCAGAGTCCAGAGTTCGTTCAGAGTCCAGAGTTCGTTCAGAGTCCAG
>CAEGAG010217622.1:0-37297 GCA_903067065.1 Brachyrhaphis terrabensis
ACAGATCCCAGGAACAACATCAGACATCTCAGTCCAGAAATGTGCAGTCCTAGGCACAGCCAAGATACTGCGCAGAAACCTCAAGCTCCCAGGCCTCTGGTAGAGGACCCGAGCTAAGAGGAAGAAACACCACCCGCGGTGGGTGAGAAGGGAATTTTTATAACATTGGATAGTGCTTGATTCTAAAAACCAAGATCAAGACCAATAGATAAGACCTTGATTATAGAGGAAGAAAAGCCAAAAGGTTTAAAGTGACAAAACACAGCAGCAAACTTTACTATAAGTATGTCATACTGTACCCTAATTACAGAGCTTGGCAAAATTGTAAAAATGTAAAAGACTATCAAAATATTTTTATATACAAAAAATGGCAACAGCTACCAGGTCCAATTTAAATATAAACTGAAATTTACCTCAGAACTGTTATTCATAATAGTAATTGGATCTTGTGTATAATTTTAGAACTGTAGAAGAGATGTTTTCTAACTTCATGGTCAAAGGTCCAAATCTAATTCTAGTTGAGGCCAAAAGTCCAGAACTACCAGCCACAAGCAAATCTCTGTCATTAAATTGGTTTACTAGAACGAATGGTTTGCAAATCATTCCAGTCAAATTTTCAACAGCATTGCAAGATAAACAGTCCAGTTTTAGTCATTGTAATTGTTAGTGACTGGAGTTAATATCAGCATGCTGGTTTCAGGTCTCTTCAACACGACTCTCGTTTGAGTCTCCATGTGGATGTATGCATGGATTCTCAGCATGGCACTGTACAAAACAAACATTGCTCTGATTTTTACTAGTTTGAGACACATTTCTGATGTTTTAAATCAAAGCTTCTTAATTAATATTTAAATGTAACAAACAGTAAATAATCACTAGCACAACTCATTAAAAAGCAATAACTTCATGTAATTAGTTTACATCTAATTGAATGTAATTAAAAACATCTGAGCCTGGTTTCATTAGGCTTAATACACATTTTGCTATGAGTTAGCTGAAAGGAATTCTAAATCAAAAGCTGAACTTTAAGTCATCTTTGCATAATGTACATGTTTTATAGAGGAATTAACTTGGTGTCAGGTGGTTTTACCTCGAGAGAGTCATTCAGGTCTCTGGTTTCTAAACCAGATAAAAACTTATTGTGTTATAGGGGATCAGCACTTTGATTCAGAAAACTTCCCACACACACAATTTTTATCAAGAAACAAGTAAAGTAATTGAGCCCTCCACACCAAAGCAATACAAACATGACTGGTAAAAAAGACCGGCATGATGTGTAAGACAGCAGTTTGGTTTTAGACACAGAACTAATGCTATCAATGCGCAACAAGTGCGTTCTAGCATAATGCGTCTCCTTATTTGGTATATGGCCTATTCCTCATTGTTTTGATCAACTGAATAAAAGCTTTTGAAATATTTTTGCTTTGAAATGAGTTTACTTCTAAAACATTGTCTTGCTTTTCTGAGCTAAGATCATTGACTCATTTGTACCATTAGTTCATTCACTGAAAACTACCGTTTTAGTCCAATTTTGTAATCTTACGCTCAGTTTAACAAAAGCTCTATGTTTTGAAACAGTTTAATTCATCATGATGCAAGGCTTCACATCTTCCCTTCACAGCTTTGTTTTGTCTGTCTTGAATTGGTAAAATGTTTGACGTCCCTGCTGCGGGAACGTCTTTCTAACTTTATAGATCTGCCTCAGCAGAGGAGCATGGGCTTTCAACGTTAACTTGGAACAAAGACAGGTTCGTAATCTTTGAATCCTCTCCCTTGTTCCTAATTTATTTCTCCCTCCTCTTCGTCTCCAGATGTACATCACCAGCACAATCAAGACCAAGTCCAGCCGTCTGGCCAAACCTGTGCTCTGCCTGGGCACACTCTGTTCGGCTTTCCTCACCGGCCTCAATCGAGTGTCTGAGTATCGAAACCACTGCTCTGATGTCGTGGCTGGATTTATACTGGGATCAGCCATCGCACTGTTCCTGGTAAGGGCTAAAAAAAAAAATCAGATGCTGGTAATTCCAAATGTTTTCACAACCCAAACGCATTTTCGCAGAAAAGGTTTTAAAAATTAAAATTAGAAAGACATATCCTGCCATTGCCATTACAGCAAAACATATTTTTAAGCTATGTCTTTTAGCTTGCAGATCTAGAATCAAAAATTTGTCTTTTCTTCTGTGAAAAATATCCCAAATGCAGTCAGATTGGATCGTTGTCTAACCTTCCCGCCAGGGTCAAATCTTTTTATTTTGGATTGTTTAAAAGGTTTTCCTTAAGTACTGCTTTAAATTTGACTGCACCTAATTTCTTACCAACTCAGACCAGCTTTGCTGGTATTGTAGCCTCACAAAATCAGTACGTTTAATTTCAAGAAAATCACATTAATAACTATCATTTGGTGACTACAAATGATGCAATATACAAATTTTTGGTCTTAAACAGTTGTCAAAACCAGGTAACATTTTTAGCCCCCACTTTATAAGTGTGTTTTGCTTGACGTATCACAAAAACTCCTGGTAGTTGTATCACTGCCAAAATGAGGGAAAATCTGGCATTTGTAGTTTAATCAGTTAAAGGAAAGTAGAAAAAAATAGATTATTTTCAGAGTTGGATCCTGGCCACGTATCTTTTTTTTTTCTTTTTAAAGCATATGTTATGATCAGAGTTTGGAACACACACGGGCTGCAGTCGAAGTGCTGAATTCAGGCTTAATCTCACTTGATGATTAGTCATAGGCTGCTTCTATTAGCACTACAAATCCATTAATTCTGGGAATTTGTCATCACTTTCTTTCCACTGCAGCTTGTTTAGCCATTTTTTATTGATTTCAGTGACAAGAGAAATAAAGATGATTTATCAGGAGGATAAGCTTTAACCTGTGCTCTGAGAGGGTTCAGATACAGCTAAGGTTGGACAGAAGGTTCTTGCTACGGATCCATTAGTTGATTGAAAGAGTAGAAGAAAGAAGAGAAAGTCCTGATGTTGCACCTGCATTTCCACTGAGATCAGCAGTTGCTCTTATTTCTAAAGAGCATACTGAGGAAGAAATTCAGGACAAGGAAAGGGAGGAAAGTTGAGGTAAATATCAGGTTTAATTAACAGCTGCGTTTAAAATGTAAAATCCAAACCAATCAACAGTGATGTGCTGTCAAGCAGCTTAGCTTCCACCTGAAATCATATTGACTTAGTCAAGTGCAGGTTTTCTGCTTAAAGTTTAAATTGCTTGGGAGTTATTACTTCTGAAACCTTTAAGATTTTTTTTCTTTTTTTTTTTTGGAGGTAGGGGGCAGTTGAGGTAGACAACTCCCTAAAGAGGAAGCAAGGTAAACGGATCTGGCAACAGCCTCAGAAGCCTCATTACTTGTAGGTTCCGCTTGGCCCTGAGGGGGGTCAGAGCAGGAAGAGGTGTGAGAAGCAGGCGAAGACACGGAGGAAGACTCTGAAGAGGAAATGTGGG
Organism: Brachyrhaphis terrabensis; assembly: GCA_903067065.1. NCBI lineage: Eukaryota > Metazoa > Chordata > Actinopteri > Cyprinodontiformes > Poeciliidae > Brachyrhaphis > Brachyrhaphis terrabensis. The sequence continues at coordinate 3,461 of CAEGAG010217622.1, forward strand.
ATTAATTTAGGTGCTCTGCTTGGCCTGGTTGGTAATTTAGCTGAATTTACAACCCGTATGTCACGAGTTCAGAGAGAAACTTATAGATGGTGTAATTGTACTGCTGCTCAGCACCTTTCAATTTATTTTTGTCCAGGGAGTTTCAATGCTGAAGGTACTAATTTACTCTGACTTTAAAGAACAACTCCGGTTCGCAGGGACATTCAAGAGAAGAAAACCACAACAATGCATTCAAAGCAATCTCTTTCAGCATTACAGACAGCAGCAGTGGCAATGAATGTATTGAAAATAAAGTTCAGGCACCTCAGGAACATTCCAGAGAAATTGTCATTTGTTTTTCATGAATAATCATGTCATAGCTGTTGCTTTTTAGCTGTGAAAATCCTGTTGGCTTGGAAAATTCTATGACTTGAAATGAAAGGAAAAAGGTTGAAGCTACTTTCTGGCCAACGTTTTTTTTTTTTTTTTTTTTTTTACCAATAAAACAGCATGAGTCTCCACTGTTCAAGTAAGAACTGTTAAAGCTAATTGTGAAACTTTTAACAAATATCTGGATCATTTCGTCTTCCCCTGGTTATTATTATTACCTTTTGTATTTCAATGTGTTTTTGTTCCAATATTGCAACTTGTTTAGAATTACCAGAATGTTCACACAGGTTCAACTGTCCTGTTTGTATCATATCTAAATACATTCACATGTTACTACACTTTTTAGTTATTAGTAAGTATTACTAATAATTATGTCTAGAATGTTACAATCAGTTTGTGAAGAAAAAAATCCAAAATATATTGCACATAAATAGCATACACACTTCAATTGTTCTTCCACTCTTTTTAAAAGCTATTAACCAGCATGTTTAATATATTCTTTAAAAATATGTAATTTGCTTGTATTTTCTTGACTTTTAAAATATATTTTTTCTTATGAACAATGCGAGTTATATTCAGAAAAAAAAAAGCTAAAATAATGCAGACTTTACCCAATATGTACATGTAAGTCTTGAAAACTTATGCAAACTAAATTTAGGAAAGAGTCTAAATCATCTACCTTTTTAACAGTTTTTTTTTTAAGTATTAAAATTTGCAATTATTTGAAAATGTTTTTCTGTATCCTAAAAGCTAATATGTTATAGGAGATACAATGTCTATAAGCCATTTCATTGCATTCATACCCTTTAATGTCTTTGTTACACGTTGAAATCCTAAAGTAAATATTGGCTCACTGCCATGTTCACAACATTTTAAGTGATCTGTATCCAAGTCTTTTCTAAATCTCAACTCCTGATGCTTGTTATTCTACCATCTGTGAATTGTATGTCAGCAGCATCCCCAGTGAGACATTTGGCCGAAATTTGGTTGCCTTTATTATTATTATTACTTCTTCTTTTCATGCACACAGCTTGCATGCTGTATTGCAGAGATTGTGTCATTTTGTTGAGTTACTTGTGTGTTTTTGTTATGTGATCTGCTCTGTACTATACTTAGTCTGCCTTCCCGTTGAAGAAGAACTGAGGAGAGAGCAGAGGATATTTCATTCCAGACAATGCATTTTATGACGTTTCAAGGTTTAGTGCTGAGATTACAAAGCTGACAGCAAATTTTCTTCTGAACAAAAAGGAAAAAATGCTGGTGTGCTGAACATCGCTATCGAGTGAGTTAATACTGATGAAATGTAGTGAGTTTTAAATGTACAGCAGGGAAAAATAAGTACCAGCTATCAAAAACAAATTACTCAAAAGACAATTTAGTATGAAGTGTTATAAAAAAAATAGCACATGGAGTAGTGAATACGCATATGCAAATTAAGTACTTAATAAAAAAATATTTGTAGTCAGTGAAAAGTTCAAGACAAGTATTCACATGCATTGCGTAGGTGGGATTTTAACATCATCCTTCCACACAAACTATATTCAAATCTTGAAATGTTTTGGGTTCTCTTTTGGATCTTTAATTTACTGAAAATTTGTATAAACAGATTTGTACCGAAGATGTCTAAATATATTTCTATGTATCGTTTCTTCAGCATATTGAGTTTCATCACCTAACATTACTGTTAATTTGGTATTTTGGCTGTGATGTGCAGAACTGTCTTCCTCTAAACATGGCGTATTCAAAAGAAAAAGGATCAGTTTTGGTTGAAGATATTCTGCAAACTTAAATATACTTTTTTTTCCAGCTCTAGCGCTTTTTCTTACACGCTGCATGGAGGCTGTTGTGATTGACTGGATTAACTAGTTTTCATTGAAAAGCTGTACCTGCTGATTCCAGATTATTATCTGCTGATTTTTATTTATTTATCTTACTTCTCTGTAAAGTCGTGATAATGTTGTGGTGAAATAATCTTCTTTCCACTTCTGGATCATTGCTCCAACATTGCTCACTGGAACATTTAAAAGTTTAGAAATATATCTGTAGGCAGTTTTATCAGTGTGTTTTTCAAATATAAGCCAGTGACGCTCTTGAGAGGGCATTTTACTTTTCATGAGATACGTGTCAAATGCCTTCTCTTGAATAACTCAAATTGAAGTCTAGATTGAGAATACATGTTCTGATCGAGACATTCCCAGTTTTTCTTAATTTATGGAACATTCCTGATGTTCCGTGTTCAACATGGAACCTCTTGTCCTTGGGACAAAAGGAGAAGGAGCAACTGCGGAATATGTATACTTTTAAGTGGCTGACCTATAAAAATTGACATACATTGATTCAGGGATCTCTAGGGAAAGATTAACGTAAGAAAGTCAGTCATTGCCTCAGCGGTTTTTAGATGGCTCATTTCCATTGTATTAACGGCACAACATGAACTGGAGAGGGCTGTGTCTTTGCTACGCGAGGGAATAATAGCCTGAATGAAGCTTATGAAGATCCTGCCATGTGAACACTATGGCAGTTTGATGGATTTGCAGTTCTTATGTGATTTAATCCATAAAGACAGAATAGAAGCTGGGTGTGTATTAATCACTTGGTTGTCATTTTTCCAAATAGAAGACGTCTGAATTGACAATGCAGCTAGAAAATATCTTCAGTCTTATCCGTTTAAGTGGCAAATTTGACACATACACTTTTGTCTTTGTCTTACATCATGCTGATCTGATGGCTTGTAATAACACATCAAAGCAAACCGATTTTCTGGTACGAAATTGAATCTTTAGGCAAACCTTAACATGCAAGTTCAAATTTCACCTTGTACCTGGAACAAAACGTGACAGCTTGGCTGGGGCACCTTGCATCAGCGGCAGGACACAAAATGAAGCGGAGCAGTCTCCTATGGTCATGGGGGAGATGTGCATCAATTGGATGAAAATTAGAATGCTGGAGTCATGCAGAAATGTATGTAAAGCAGCTGCATCAGCTTACAGTTTAGAGTTACTCTGGCAGGTATTGATGTAGAATTCATTGTGATGCTGGGGAGTTATTTGCAGATTCTGGCCCAGCTGCTCTCACCTCTTGGTCTCAGGGAACACTTGAGACCCATCGCCCATGAATCGAACCGCTGCAAACATAACATCCTCGAGAAACCTCCAGCAGTGAGTCGACCTGCTTCATTTTCTTCTTTGCCGCTGCCTGAGGGCACGGTTGGTGTCTGGTGTGGTGGAATCTCCTTCAGGCAGCCATGTTTGATTAACTAGGGGATGGAGGAGTTCAGAAGTTCTGCACCCTTGCTGGCATGTGGGCTGTTAAACGGACCTGACTGCTGGTAAAATAAAAGTGCAGTTTGAAAGAAACTGTACACAGCTGCATAGCTGCTTTTGTAAATATCCGGGTACCAAGAAAATAAAGAGAAAATCCTTCACACTTGAGCATTAGGTTAACACTTTAAATAAATAAGGAAAAAAACCAACAGGGTCTCTCTTTGGATTATCCACAATATACAAGAACGAGTATTGTACTTATGGTAATAAATGTTAGTGCAGTGGGGAACAAAGTGAGCGCCTTTTAAGGCTGCAGTTGAAGCATTTATTTGTATCAAAGTCTCAGCATTAACAAAGACTGATTAAAATTTAAAAATAGAGATGATGTGCCAAGCTGACTTTTAAAGACTCCCTTAATGTTTGATTGATTTTTACGCCCATATAAACTTTATACCACAGCAGTAACTGTGCGGAAGCAGAACATATGGTCACATCTTTCCAGGGAATCTCTTGGATACTGCTTTTCATTTTCCGCGGAGCGTCATACTTCAAATATATTGCTGGGTTTTTATGTGAAGAATAAAATGTCAACTTTTTATTATTACCAGATGGATGTGGAGGGTAATCCACAGCTCAAACCAAGCAGGGTTTATGGGCAATGTTATGTTGGTTAGATTCAACCTCATATTGTGAAAGTGCTGATGCTTATTCGAACCCTCTTCTGACCTGTGTTTTCACTTTGACATTAGCAAAAGTACTGTAGCTCTAAGATGAAGATTTTCTTGTATGTTTGGCATTTCGAAAGTTTTCACTTTTAACTATGGAAGGAAAGCTTCTGTCAGATAAGTCTAGACTGAAAAAAAACTCAACAGCTAAATTGATTCCTAGGAAATCTTTAGCAGACATCAACAAGTCGTCAGAAGGGTAAATTGATATCATTTTGGAGTGCACCTGAACTTTTCTTGAGTTCTGTTCTGAGTTTGACATTTATGTTGTTAAGCAGTTAGTTATTTAGCAGCTGTTGTGTGGATTCATGTGAAATGTGCAAAATAACACATGCATATTCATATTTATAAAGTACCTAATTAATAAATTAATTTAATGTAATTAGGTACATCTAGTTCTAACCATAATAGTCATGGTTAGAACTAGATGAGACTTGAACATGACATTGGATTCACAAGAACGAGATCAGACAAGATTTCAGTAATACTTAAAGAAGAAAAAAAACCACTATCAATTCCCTACTACATAAAAATCACATTTGAAGCTATCAAATAGAGATTTATTTATCGCCAATAAAATCTGTTATTGAAAAAACTGCCAAAACACTCAATGTGATACTTTATGAAATCAATGCAATGTGCTTGAAAACTCAGTTATGTTACAAGGAGGCAAAACAAACTATATTCATATTTCATGAATTAAATCCAATTCACGAATTCACGTATTGCTCTTTCTTCTAATGTTCCAAAGCCAAGCAGTTTACTCAATTATGAAGCTAACGCTAGCATATTTACCCTCTCTGTGGTATGATTTGTTGGTAGTTCCAGGCACTTGTGCCGACAAAAGTTACAGAAAATATTGTTGTTCTGCTTCCCATAATTAATGGTTTGTTTTGGTTAGATGTCACAGACTTGTGATGAAATACTTTAATCAGGAAGTCAGTGCAATACTTGGTAAAAAAGCTTTGATCTGATGCCATCAGTGGCCCTGTTGCTTCCTGTCGCAAATGTCTCCTAGTACCTAACAAGATGTCTTCACTCTGTAGTGAAGACAGTAGCTGAATAGCTACGATAAAATGTTTTGCCTTGAGTTCAGAGAAAGACTGGGTTTGATTTTGTTTTTTGTTTTAGCAGATGCCACAAACCTGTCTTACTGATTAGCTTTATCGTATTTTCCAGGGCATCTGTGTTGTGAACAACTTTAAAGGAGTTCATAATCCAGCAACTAAACAGAAGACGGAGGAATACCGTGGATTGCCATTGATGACTTTTCCTCGTGTAGAGAGCCCACTGGAGACCCTCAGCGCGCAGGTAGCTCAAAACCCTTAACCTGCGACCCCCACAACTCTAATCAAATCTTTTTTTTTGTAAATCTTTTTATTATTTTTATTGCTGGGCAAAGCTCCCAAAAGAATTGAACATCAAACTCAAATATTCTCTTTAAAACCTCATCATTTGGTGCTTGAAACTTGTTGTAATATGCTATAGGTTCATTATCTTCTTTTTACTGACATTTTTGCCTGCAATTTTAATCTTAAGTTATACATTCATTCTTTTTCTTGCCTACTTTCTTTTCTTTCCAACGACACAAAGCTATGACATTATGTTAGGCATGATATTTGCACCGCACTCCTTTCCATCAAAGCACACCACACACCAGGTGAAAATAACTGTCCTTTGTTTTCATCTTCACACCTTTCCCTGCTTCTGTTTTCCTCCCTCATATTTCCTTTCTTTCCCTTTCTACTCCTCCTCAAACGTGCATTTTTCCAGAACCACTCGGCGTCGATGACGGAGGTCACATGACTAAGGGGGCAGCACCGGGTCACGTTTGCGTCTCCACAGCACTTCCAGGCACAATGACGAGGACGCATGCCACGTGGCGCCGAATGCATACAACAGCAACAAAAAAGAAATCACTCCAGATTTATCTGTTTGAATCACCCGGAGGACAGGATACTCCATGTTTGTAGTGGTTTTCATTTCGCTTGGCTACTCGCTATTTGGCCAGCCAAGACCCACAAATCTAACCAGTGCGAACGTGTCAAAAAGCCAACTCACTGTAAGCACAGGTTGCTTTTCTCCAGGTATCTGAAAGCCTTTGAAACATGGCGCGTTTCTTTTGTCCTCCAGGGTGGCTCTTTGTAGTTAGCGAATGGTGTTTTGTACGTTTTTGTATGAGCGAGTGCCGTAGCCTACCCTGACAAAGTCAAACCTGCACACTTCCTGTCAGCTGACTCACTGTGTTACATCACACCCTGTCAGATGAAATGCCTCATCAGTCACCACATCCATTCCACTCAGTCTTAAAACTCTGCTATGGGAAAAAAATATTGATGTTGTTGTTATGTGGTGTTTGTCATTTGTACAGAAAAAAAAGAGACAGAAATGTTCTTTTTATTATCTCTGTGCATTAATTGACCATTATAAGGTCATATTTTTTAAGGATTTTTGTTAGTCTGTATGACTATTATGATCCATTCGGACCTGTTTGCCTGCTGTAAACCTGAATATGTTTTAGTATCAGTTTAGGTGTTTGGGGGAACAAGTCTTGTCATTTTTGGAGGAAACATGAGGAGGGTCACTGGCGTCCTCTGGGACTAAATGCGGGGTCTGGCATCAGTTGAGATCAAATGCAATATTTGAAAATGTCATTACTCAGAAAGCTTAGTAGGAGTGTCATTCACCCCAATTTCCTGATTCTCTCTGATGTTGAAAACAATGCCTTGAAAGCCGTCCACTGGGTCTGGCATGTGTCAGATCCATGTAAAGATTCCCCTTGTGTGCTTGTTAGAAATACGTCTTTACTGAAATTTTTATGGAGGACTTTTCTAACAGATAGATGGAGTAACAAAACTAGACAGTTTTGAGTAAAATCAGGCGATTGGTGTTTTTCATGCAAACCCGGCCATTGACGCCTGCTTCACTTTTCCTCCTTGAGGCACCCCTTCCTCTCCCTCACCCACCAGTGGATTGTGATGCAATGTTGTGAATCCATTTCCTATTGGAAGATAAGCCCAGCATGAAGAGAGAAGTCGATAATGTTTTATAGATATTACTCATTATCATTGTGATTATATGTCTTTTTCTTTAAGAACAAAAAAAGCATTTCGTCTGAAATGCTATATATATTTTTTTTCTTTGTTTGTCCAAAAATTAAATAGTCAGTAGCAACTGTGTGCTCTCTTGTGATTATTTTTATTTTTGTGCCCCTGTGTACATAACTTTTATCATGTAAAGTATTGCTGCTGAAGATTGCTGTCCCAGTTGACTGAGATTGCAACTTACCTTGATGGTGTTCAAGGTAAACTTCTTCCCTTTAGTTTACTTGAATATCAGCAGATTTTTTTGTTTACTTTTCTAGCATCCAAAACCTTCCGATTGTTGAAGCTCATTTCCTCGGTTGAACAAACAGAAAAAAAATCCCATGTCTTAATTACAAATGTCAAGTCCAATATACTATAACTTACTATAACAAAATTTTGATCTGTATGATCATCTTGATTTTAGAGATAATACTAGTTACGCAATTAGTATAAAATAGCATAAAATACTATATAGGGGTTTCGTTCCACTAATTTCTCATTGTTTTTCAATTAGCATCATTGTTTGCATTTTGTCAAACAAAAGTGCTTTTACCATTTTAACCTTTCCACATTTTGTCACGTTACAAATAAAAATAATTTTTTTTTATGCCATTTTATGACATCCCAAATTGAAAAATATGAATTATTAGTTTTAGTTATATATTTGAAAATTCTGTTTTTGAAAAGGTAGGTCTGCATTTGTATTTGGAAACTTCAAAATATTGCTATCTCACCTACTTGTTAGGGAGAATAATGAACATTCAAGTTAGTTTGTTCTTATCACCTGCACATATTTTAATGCCCTGCCCAGCAACTGTTGGTCCACACCCTTGCAAAACTGCACATGTTGCCCAGACAAGTGATTAGAATGCACATGGATATGCTCAAACTAGGTTTCTTATTGAGTTCTTCAGCAGATTCATCCTGTTATTACTGCATCGACTTCAGGGATGTTTATGTCACTGCCTAGCGAGAAATACACACACAGAGGCACAAAGAAAGCTGACGGCTCAGCGAGTGCACTTTCTCTTTTGCTCTGTCAGGTATTCATTTCAGCTGTGACAGCCTGCGCTTACCCTGCAGACACACTGGCTAAATAGATAGGAGCTCTTTGTGTTTGTGTGTGTTTGCGTGTACACACAGCAGTTTTTGACCATACGATGATCTGAAAAAATTTAATTGTCGGCGCTTGGGAATATGCCTACTTGTCCAAACTAACATCCTCTTGCAGTATGAGTGGAGAAGAGTGTTCAAGCCAAACATTGTTTTAGGGATGGAAGCAAAGTTTGGAGTAGTGATTTCAGACAATTTTAAGACCACAGACTGTATCTCTGTAATTTGCTTATGAAGTGTGAATTGAAGTTAAATTATGTTCATAGCTCTGATGTGTTTTTTCTTTTTTTTTTGAATAAGATCTCTAGTTCTTTCCTTCAGCCTACAAAAAGACCTGGACTTTTTTGATTGACAGAAAAAAAAAATCCACCCATGCATTGTCTTCAGTTCATCTAAGATTGGTTTTCAGGGGTGACAGACCAAGAAGAGAAACCCAGACATTTCTTTAACCAGAGCTACTCTTCAGCATAATATGGGGGACCCCAAAGCATTCCTAAGCCAGAAGGGATACACTTGCATAGTTCCTCACAAGTTGTGGGTCTGCTCCAGGCTCCTGTGAGATGTGCTTGGAAAACCAGCAAAGCAAGGTGCTCAAAAGGAATCCTGATTTGATGCTCAAACTGCAGCTCAATTTGGAAAACCAGTGATTCCACTCAAGTATTCCCTAAAATGGTATTATTCTTCAGATCATCTTAGTCCCGTCATCAGACCATAGTTAAGGATTGAAAGTTGCTTGCTTTACTGCAAATGAGGCCAATAGCCATTTCTCACTTAATCTTGCCATCACACACTAACTTGGTGCTAAATAAAGTTCTATGCTTGGGGCAAAGATTGACCCCTGACCTGAAGGGAGAAGTCCAGCCTGTTCTGGTTGAGAACCATGGACGAGGAGGTGATTTTCATTCCAGTCACTTCAAACTAAAACAACAAAAAAAATTTTTAATAAAAACAATTTGTGCAAAGAAGAGAGATGCATTTTTAATAATGGATCATGTCCAACCCATAACAAAGAAAAGTGCATGAAATTAATCACTTGGAAACTGTTCTGCTGTGTTTGGTTGTAGATGTTCTTTGCATTAAGTAACATGTCAAAGCCAGAACAGTGGTTAACAATTAAAAAGAGACTATTTCATTTAGTGATTGGTTGGCACCAAGATTTGAGTAGTATTCCATGTTTTTATGGCAACAGTAGTACAAGAGCACCAGAATGCTCTAAGGCAAAATAGTTTATCCCTGTCTCTTGGTAGCCCACAAATTTGGCTCTGACATGTTAAATAATGACTTATATGAACCAGGAGTGCATCAGTGAAGTACAGGACCAACATTATACAGTGATTCATAATTACTATTGTGAATTTTCATAAAATCCTCTGCGTAGGTGCCAACCAGTTCTTCTTTATGATAGTGTCTTGTGAATGCTTTATACAGTATCTTTCCATAATGTCTTTCTTGCACAGAAAGTCTGCTGATGTTTAGAAGACTTATTCAAGAAAAGTCCTTTGCCACAGTATGCATTGCCAAAGATCTGAGACATTAAGCCATTGAAGGATGTCTACAAATCCCCAATGGGTTGTATGCCGGAAAGATGTAAAGTCTGTGCAAGACACACAATCATAAAGACTCATCAGGCTGGGTTCATCTATGGGTCATAATAAGTCCCTTAACAAACTCTGGTGAAATAGTTCATTAAGCTTAAACCGCAAAGAGTCATCATATCAATCATCAAGCTTAACGTCATGGCAAGCGAATCATACCTTTGAAGAGATTGGGCTTATCTCAGAGGTGAGATATTTCGTGGACAAAAGGATGTGTTTTGCATGAAAGGAACGTGGAAGAAAAGAAGCTGAACGAATTTGAGAAGAATGAAATAGGGCGGGGAGGACAGAGAAACACGGCTCCTCACTGACAAGCTAGTGGGGTTCAGGATTCCTCTTTCACTCTTGTCCACTACTTCTTCTTCTATTCAGTTCTCACTTTCCGGAGGTCAGAAATGTCCCAGCAGGATTCAAATAGCAAAATCGGATCCAAAGTGAAGATTTCAGGTCAACATTTAGATAAACTCCTGTGTCTAAATGTGAACCTTAGTAAGATAAATCTTTTTTTATCATTTCCAGAAGCTTGGCAGGGTTCCCTATCCAAAAGGTTTTGTGGAGTTGTGTTTCCAAGTTTTTAAGGTTTTTCTAGACAAAACAAGGAAAGGCAGGCTTCAGAAATCTGGGAGTGTATTTGTGTGTTGGTTAGTCTGCTGGTGGGACTGGGTATACTGACAAAACTGGCTGGACTGGTGTGTTGAGGGCTGACTTGGTGAAGTCTGGTTTGTTTGCTGGTTTTCTGTTTGGTACCGTTCAAGCTCTCTCTTCCTTCTCATTGCTGACTGTAGCTGCAGCTTGATTGCAGTGATTTGACCCTCAAGTTCTGACAGTTCTTGCACTAGTGGGTTTCGACCAACTTGGCCAACACTACCATCACCCACTCCTAAGCTGCAACATTGTGTTGTAGTCTGTCCAGATCCTTCTTGTCCTTGGCCCAAAACACGTGCTAACAGGTCAGAGCGGCCATTAGAGGTGGTCACGATGGGCATGTGTTTCTCCAGCAAGGGGAGAGCATGAGGATGAGGGTGGGGAGAAGGCGGATGTGGAGGTGGAAGATCCTGAGAGGATGGATGTTCCAGGTCATTCTGAATATCTTGTGGAAGAAACCTTCGCCGGTTGCAGTGGGAGGATTCTGCAGGATTCCAAGATGCTGACTGGTTGTTTCCTTCATTGCACCTGGGATAAGGCAGAGAAAAAGTGAAATGCCAAGAAAGAAATCTAAATGCCAAGGTGGGTGAAGTGTGAATCATTTTAATGCAACATGCTGGTAGGAATACTACGCAAGTAATATTAGAAAAAAACTGACTGGTACAGACACAAAGAGAACATGCTTTTTTTTTTTTGCCTGAACTTAGGCAAAAAAGTTCAGGCAATTATTTTATGGCACATAAAATAATTGCCGTGTGTTAACAACTACTGAAAATACTGAAGTGACACATGAAGTTCTGGACAACATTTGTACATCATTCTTGAGGTACTTATTTTGGCATTCTTCCAGCCTGAATATTTTCTGAAATAATTTGTGTTGTAATAAACTATTTGGTGAAGCTGAATATTATTTATTCTGAAATTTGATTGTGCTGCTATATTTCCTGTTGTAATTTTGCCGTGTCACAACTTCATCCCACAACATTACTACAACACGATTACTAATTTTGGATGGACTTCTATAAAAATTTTTATTGCAATATGTACATTTATTTATACTCAAAACGGACGACTACAGAGAAAAACTGTATTTGCAAGGTTTAGGGACCACAGCTGCCTAATCATAGTTAAAATCCACAAATCCCCTCTAAAATGGTCCCTGATGAAACGTTACCAGCATACTTCCTGTTGGTGTTCTATTTGCAATTATGTCACTCATTTGTTTGTGGTTTATAAAGACAGAGAATAGCTTTGTTTGGAAGTTTTGTCCCACACACACTTCACTGAATTACACTGAACAATGTTGGAAGAGATATCAGTGATTCATATCAGAAGAGAAAACATGCTAGCTTTAGCCTAGCAATTCCACCCGTTGTGCTGTGCCAGCATTTCTGTTTAAATCAGCTACTGTTCTTATTATTGTTTGACTTTGCTTTACTGTTGAGTTTGTAAACACAGCAATCTTTTTTGTAACAAATCAGTGATAAGCTATTCATTTCATACAAATATGAATATGCTTAGAAGTTAACAAAAAGGATTTTGTTAACATCTATTTAAAAAAACTTTAATACAGACTTTATATTACATTTATATCTAGCATCCTTCTGTGCCAGCAGTGATCCTAACAATCCTTTGCCAGAAAACCTGGAGCTTCAATTTTACCTTGGAGTTAAAACCACAATGCTTAAGGAGAGCTTTAGTTTGACGGCGCTGCCAACTTTTAGTGGAAGCATGCATCACTTTGCCATTTCTCTCTCCTTTTTTTACCTCTTTTTTTTTGCTCTCAGGAGTGATGTGAACATTCAAAATCCTTTAATCAGTGTCCACTTTACAGCCTGTTTATTTCTTCTTTTCATCTTGTTTATTCCTCATAATCATGATTTATGAAGGGTAATTTGGAGCCACCACAAACAATGTAAGGCAAATTTGGATTCTATTTCCCAGGAGTTTGAAGCCAACTGACTTTAAGAAAAACAGTTGCCGAGCTGAAACATTTTTTTAGATTAAAAAAAACTTTCTTGGACTTTAGTCCAAAAACAATATTTTCTTTACGAAAATATTGTCTCCTTATAAGGAGGAAAGAAGATTGACGAGTAATCTAACGAATGGTGTCTTGCAAAAGTATTCATACTCATTGACATTTTCCATATTTGGTCATATCTTTGTTTATAGGCATTAACTAATATATTTCTGGGGGTTTTAAAATTTTGAAAAACTCCCAAAAAGATTTCATGTGTTTGTATTCAGCCTCACTGTGTCTTGTACCGTTCAGCTCTAAGTCTTTGGGGTGTGAATCCACCAGCTTTGCACTTCTTGGTAATCTTTGATAATCTTCCTCTGCCATACAAAGCTCAGTGAGATTTGATGTGGAGTGTATACGGGCATCAATTTTCAAGCACGGCTGCTGATTATCAAATGAATTTAGGTCTGGACTTTACCTACGTCTTTTTAATCCCAAGATGATTTGATGTAATGTTTTGATCTAAATGAATCTATTCCATTAATTGGTTTGTTTTCTGCTTAAAGGCTAACCTCTGTTTCAGTCTTTAATCTTTAGCAGCCTAAAATGAGACTCTTGTAGCATTATCGTTGTTCCAGATGAAAACCAAAGCTCTTATTTTCTAATCTAACCCTGCTTTTTATCTTTTCCAGAAACCTATGCCTGAGCTGACGTGTTACTTGCTTTTCATGATGCTCTTTGTGCAATAATGTTCTCTAACAAACATTTGAGGCTCGAAACATCCGCGTTCATACAGTCAATTGCACACATGTAATGAAGGGTTAGTATTAAAATTTTACATTAGATTTTTATTTGATATTCTTTAAAAAGTCGTCTGTAGAATCATGCTCTACTTTTTGTCCATCACATAAAACCCCAAACAAATACCCAAAATATGTGGTAATAACATCAAATGATGAAGATTTAAAGGTGCAATGACACTAAATATGAATTAGTTTAACAATTTGACAACTAAATGAGAGTAGAGTCTTAACTTTTTGGTGCTAATATAACTTTATTGTTATATTTGAACCAGCTCTTGTGCAGTGAAACATATTTACTGATGTTTGATGGATTTTGTCAAGTCAGAGGGGAAACTGCTTAATATATCAATATTTTGTTGTGAACCAAAAACACTTATAACACTAAGTTATCATCACACAATCTATTCCTATAATAGAAAATAGGAAGGGCACCATTATAGTGTTATTATCTATTTACTAGGTGTCAGACTGTTGTGATTTAAAGCGTAGGTTGTATTTCCTTAGAGGTGATTCATTTTAATTTCTCAGAGTTGTTAGTGATATGGCCAAATCTGCCTGAGCTTGAGCTTTACTGAAGAGCTCTCCAAATCAAAAGCTATTTTTACCAGAGGAAAAAAGTGACAAGAAGAATCTAATGAGATACTCCTAACATCAAAGCTTACAGATGACATATCTGAACATAAGAAGAGTTTCATCTTAAAAATGATATTTCCGCCTATCGACCTGTGCTCACGGCATGGCAGCGGTGAAAGAGAGAACATGTTTGAGATGAACACTTTATCAGATCTCATAAGCCCCAGGTCATATAATAACCACACTAGTTTCAGGAGGCTTAAGAGTACTGCAACTTCTACTCATTATTTTTTTTTTTTTACTGAAATAATTTAATAATAATAATAACAACTAATAGTTTCCTTATAGGTAAACATGCACAACATTCAACTACAGTATGGGTTAAAACATACTTTATTATTTAGGTTTTAAACTTATTTCTGCTTTTTTTCCCCTCCTTTCTTGATTATATAAAGACCACTTAAAGTTGTCAGTTTCTTTGATAAACTGATATATGTTTGAGTAAAATTAACATTGTTCTTTTATTATGTAAACTACTGACTGAAATTCCAAGCAAAAAATTTGATATTTATTTAAAGAAAATGAGAAATGGCTAAAATAACGAAAAAGATGCAGTGCTTTCAGACCTCAAATAATGCAAAGAAAACAAGTTCAAATTCATCTAGAATCAACAACACCAATGTTTTAACTCAGGAAGAGTTTGAAAATCTAAACTTGGTGGAATAACCAGGAGGTTTTCAATGGGGTTCAATGCAGTGGTCTCTTAATTTTTTTTCCAGAGCTGTATACCATGTCTAATTTTTTTTATCCATAAATACAATTTTTAATTTAAAAAAATAAACTTTTACAAAACAACTAAAATTTCCTAACTGTTTTGTGTTGCAGTGCAACTAGTTATTTCATAAAACAATCTTCATACAATCCATTTTAGGAATAGAGATGGAAGAAATTTAGCATATTTTGCTAACAATAATACTCTTTGGAGAGGAAATTATTATTGAGGGAAGTGGACTTTAAAGTTTGCTTGTCTTCAGTATCAGAGACCTCCAGTGAAGAAGCAAACTGCTTCTTCCATGGTTCTTTAGCAACATTTTTAGCAGTTAATTCAGGCTGCTGACAGGGAGTGAAACTTTATCAGATAACGTAAAGGCTGAAAGTACGTACTAAAGCAAAGTTCTGTTTTATCCGTCGGAGCTTTCAAGCTTTATCTACCTTGAGACAGCTGGGAAATGCTGAAAACCTTTAAGAAATCTTAGAGTTAAGGTAAGAGTCCTGAAGGATTCTCGACAGAATGCACACAGAGTCAGAGCTTTATGGCTAACTGTGCCAGTTGTACTATTTGTTAATGAAAGATTTTAAAAGTTAAAAATGTCACCTAAGAAGTTGTGTTGTCTTTGTTTTAAAATAATAATCCCTGTTTTACTGCAGTTCAGACATGTAGACTCCTCCTTTCTTCTCACACACATACCTCTGCTACTGTTATTAATTATTGATTGATTATGTCACAAAGGTTCTTGCATTGTTCCAAGTAATTAATGAATGATTTAACAGTTTAAAAACTCATCATAGAACATATTATTCTTTCACAAAATTATGCTCTTTTGTTTTGTGGCATGCAAAAAAAAAAAAAAAAAGAAAGAAAGAAATGTAGTTTATTATGGAAACAAGAAATTGGCTACAGTGGTTTTGGGAATCAAAGCTTTACCAAATCAGAGATTGGAAATTGTCCACAAAAAAAAATCTTAGATTGATGCATCACAATTAGCATCTACTTCACTTTCAAGAAAGGAGACCTGTAATCTTCTGCTCCCCCCCTCCCTGACAGCAACATGTTTAGCTATTTTTACCTTGGCATGGATAGCACATTCCTATTTTATACTCTTCAATTTTATACAGAAATATTGCTTAGGGGAAGGTTACATTTCAGTGTAATTTGTAGACATTTCTGGTGCATCCAGTTCAAGGGGTCAAGTACTGAGTCTTGTAACTATTGATTTAATTTTTTTTTCATGCTCCCCCTAAACACCGGACCTTTTTTTGTGATACAAATAATCCAAAAATATATTATATATATATATATATATATATACATATATATATGTCACCTTTATAATGGAATCTTATGAAACAAGGATGACCTCCCATTTATTCATATTTACCAGCATGCAGTAGTTTTCCATAACACATGCCAACAATTCACCAGTGAATAATATTTCCCCACCCATCTGTCAATCCAAATACTACTTAAGCCCACACTTGATGGATCATTTGAAATTAAATCTGCAGCATTATGAACCTACTGGTGTTTTCCACAAGATACCGAACAACCTACTCACCATATAGTAAAGTCTCAAATTATTAATAAGGCCTTTTTTGTTACTGCTGGTGTGTAATTAGCGTATTCCTTTGTTCTGTGATGAATAATAATCTATTTTAGTTTCAAACCACACAACCGGCTACAACTGTGAAACTAGCCCATGTGTGTGTGCCCAGTGCAGACTACAACCATTAGCTAAGATCTAAAAACAGTTTAAATTATTATAATGTGGTTGCAGTATGAGCTAGCCTTTTACTGAAAGGGGATTTTGGACTCAATTTAGTTAATTCTTGTTTTGGATCAAGGGAAACCTTACCTCAGATGCCTCTCATATTGTGTTTCCCTTTGTGTGATCGATTGGGCAATACCACCTGTTCTTCATTTTTCTCCGCCCCCACAGAGAGTTGTCTGCTAAGACTAATCTCACATCGGTCCCCAAATGACGTTTTGTTTCTTATCTTTATTTGTTTTGCATCGCCAGGTTGATAAGTTCTGAAAATCCCAATGTTCTCTTTACTCAATTGAGTCTCTTGCTTTTAAGCTGCTTTTCTTATTGCATCTTATTTCACCTGCCCTTTTTTGTTAGCATTTCATCAATAATGTTTACTTTCTATTCATTTAAACTGTCTGTGGGCTCAGTTTTCTACTTTCGACTCAGTGTTTCATGACAAGCACGAAATATGGATTTTAAAGATCAACTGGAAGCACCCCTAATTTCATTTCATTATTTCATTTTGTCCTTGTGGTGTGTGTCTCCAGCTTTATTCTGAAAACAGTTTTAATTGGTCATCTGAGAATATTTTAACCTTCTGCAGACATTTCTCCAAACTCAGACCCACAGGTCTCTGATGATTTTTTTTTTCTTGATGTTCTTGTTGATATAGTTAGGAAATCTAATATGTTGCAGTTTAATCAAGAGCGCTAATCATAGCCAATTAAATTCTAACCTTTTTGCTCTTTGCTGGTCATATCGTATCTTCCACACAGACTGACAGCTCTGCACCTGAAGACGATTGTAAACTGATTCTTTCAGACTTAATGCTGTAAGGAAAAAAATTGAGTTTGCATTCCTGTACAATAAATTCAAGACCCATCAAAGTGCAGTGCAGTGCTTGCAGCTCAGACATTTCACATGGCAGCAGGTTTCTGAGATGTGGCTAATGAGATAGTAATAATTTCTGACTTTTAGACAGCATGGACGTATGACGCGAAGGAGTTTGATTGAATGAGGTAAGTCTGCAAGGGTAGGAGGTCTATTCTCATTACCATAGGCATCCTTCACATGGACTTGTCTCCATAATTATTATGTATATTTAATCCCCACTTTGTCCACTCCACCTCAGTGTCCCCTACTGTTCTAAGCAGAGATGGATGTGAAATATACAGAGAAGTTGAACTTTTAGTGCAGAGTGGAATCATTTGAAATTAAATCTGTTTACTAAGCAAACGCCCTGATAAGGATTTTCTGATCAACTGTTCAAAGTTGTTTAAAATTATACAATTTGCCAATATAGGATCCTGGTCTGCTTCAGCAGTAAAGTCATTTCCACTTTATTGTAACTAATACACACACCAGTGACTTTCTGAACATTACCACATTTCTTTTCTTTCTTTCTTTTTTTGACAGTGATAGATTTTTGGCCCAGCATGTTTTCAAAAGAGCCAACTAGAGTAAAAACTAGAGTACTAAAACATTCCAACAATGTGTCATGTAAAACAGACATAACTTTATAATGTGTGTATAAGCATAAAACAAACACAGCTGCATTCTTCAGTAAACTCACATCTTGATCCAGCTTACAATATTCCAAGAAGACCAGCTTGCGAATTTGATAGGCTCACAGTAGCATGTTTTCCTTCTGTTTTGATGTGACTAGTTGAGAATTTGGCTCCTAACATATTTTCAAAATTCAGTCAATTATATGCAGATAAAACTTTGAAGGTTTTAGAATTAAATGACTAATTTTCTTGCTGCGCTTTGAACAGGTCATGTAACCCGACACCATCAGATAGGACGCTGTGACAGCCAGTACAGTCTCACCTTTTCTGTGACACCATAAGGGATGAAAAACATTGCTTGAGGTTGTTAGGGGAAAACCTATATTTGTTAGATCAACACCATAATGTGAACAATCTAAAACACGCAATTTCTGACCCCATACACAACAAACGATCCTGTAAGATATAACCTGGCCAACACCGATATAAAATTACATCAACATCAACGATTGGGAGTCGACTTTAACCAACGACTTTGAAAAATAAAAGGAAAATTACAACAGATAAAAAACTGACAATCACGAAGTGTATAAGTCCTTTAAAAAAGGTCCAATATTAGTAGAGAGGAGAGTCTTTTGACTTACCTCCTGTCTGTCTCACTATTTCTGACTATACTCTGACGTCAGCATCAGATTATTTTCTCAACTCCCTCAGATAATTGCCTTCCAAGAGATTGACCATTCTATTTAGTTCTTGATTAAAAATGGGTCCCTTAACTGCCACTTGGGTGTTAATTGATGTCACTCATTCGCAGGCTGATAATTTGACCAATGGGACATTTAAGTTTGGAAAATTGGCTCTCGGCTGGAACTGCCATCCTGTATTTTTAGTGTGAATGAATGTGAGATTATATGGTCCATATTTTATTCATAATGACACTCCAGAGTTCAGCATGATTTCTAGTATGAATGGTTTCGGTAACATTTCCAGTACATTTATGGTCTTGTGTTTAAAGTTCAAATAGTAGAAGTAGTGGGGAAGAGAATGAGAATCTTTGCTCAGTAAAAAGCAGTTTTTGCCATTTTTAGTAAATGACAAAAAACTGTTTTTTGTTTGTTTAAAGGAAAGGAAAAAACACAACAAAACCTACCTATTTAATGTAGCTTGACAAAAGTTTTAATGAGCCTAAATGTCAAATCAAAACAACATACTGAAATAAAAAACAAATAATTATGCCACCTCTGTGCAAGGTTCTGTCAATGTAGAGGGGGATTATCTGAAATCAACTTGGTAAAATAAAATAAACTAGTGGGGATATAAAATTGTCATCTAAATTGTTCATTTTGCTGACATAGAGCTGCACAGAGTAAAGTTTGCAAGGCAAGGACATTACCTTTTTTCAGGCTTTGTAGCAGTTGGTAGTTTGTCATCGATGAAGACAGAATTAAGGGCTCTGTGCAATCTCTAGAAAACAATCAACACGTCATGTTATGAATTTTAACACTTAAATGTTTTGTCTTACAAACTGCATGTTCAACAAATTAGAATATTTCTGTAACTCAATTCATTGAGTGAAAAACACATATGGGAGATAGATTATACACAAACTAATGGCTTCAAGAGATATAGAAAAAAGAAATATATATAAAACCCAATATTTATCTTATCTTTGGTTAGAGAAGATAAAAGTTTTACTTTTAGAAATAAAACTTGTAAAAGTTACATTTTTGTGTGCTTCAAAAAAACAAGTCAGTTGTACTACTGCATGTTTGAAAACCTGAGTTATTTAATCATTAGTATTTAATTGGAAATTTAAAGAACTTACAAAGGTGTGATGTATGCTAAGCAAAAGTACCACTAAATAATTAACAGTGAAATTAAGTGGCCTACTTTCAAAACAAACCTCTGAGGCACAACAGTATTACATCTTAATTTTTGTACTTTAACATTTTATTTTC
The DNA here is from genome assembly GCA_903067065.1 of Brachyrhaphis terrabensis. Classification (NCBI taxonomy): domain Eukaryota; kingdom Metazoa; phylum Chordata; class Actinopteri; order Cyprinodontiformes; family Poeciliidae; genus Brachyrhaphis; species Brachyrhaphis terrabensis. Next base: position 23,587 of record CAEGAG010217622.1, read on the forward strand.
TTCTGCAGACAGCAGCTTTCCTTTCAAAGACCTTTTCTAAGATACCCAGAGAAATCTTCTCCTGGTAATTGTGAAATAGTCTACTAATGTTTCTGTTTATTTTTTTGTTCAGTTCAGTGAGTCGGTACCTGACTAGTGTGCAGCCAGTATTTGGAGCGTGGCTCCTTGACCCTCGGGATCACTAGCTTGTACACAATGTGTTCCGCTATCGTGGTCAGAAGAGATAAGGCCACGCCTACACACAGCATCACAAACAGACCAGAGAAATGCTTTATGCCCATCTGCAGTGTCTGGTGAAAGAGAGGGAGAGAGAAAGTCAGACATAGAGAAAGAAAGTTAGTGAAACACAGAACCAAGCAGCAGACTTCAGAGCAGAATAAAGACACATATCAATTACAAACTAATAGTTTACATGAAGGGCATACAATGTGGGAACTATTGTATGCAAGACAACTCAGCAAGAATTCTTGGGTTTTCTCTGCAATGCTTTGCCCAAAGCATCCAAGACTTTCTGCTTGATAGTCCAGGACAATAAGACATTGGACACTGATGTTGCTTGTTATGTTCGTCTCTCATCATTATTTTGGATAAGAATAAGCTTAACTTTCAATTTGTTATGGAATCTGGTTTACTTATTCAACAAAAGGATAAAGGAAAAAAAACATGCTCATTCACTTCTACCAAGAATACACAGAACCATCATCCCCTAATGTCTTACCGTATTGACTCTCATATGGATCTAAGCGACTTACAAGACTGAATCTATTGGAATTTCAATTTCATCACAAACCTCAATGTTTGGCAAGTCGCATTTAAGGTGTTAGACATTTCACGGTGGACCACCTGTTGCAGTTTCTGCAGCTCTGCCCGCATTCTCATAAGAAAACTATTTACTGCTGAGCATGAAGTAGCTTGTGATATGGCGCCAGCTACAGTGATTACATTATAAAGTCCAAAATACATGATGGATTAGATTCATCATTGCAGTATGTTAACTTGGCCAGCTACCTCTGATGAAACTTTGCAGAGTGGAAGCCCAAGGTTCTGTAAAAGTTGGACAGGACGGACATTACTGGTAGATGACTGCTGGGGAAGAAAATCTCTCAGGAAATGTTGTTCAAAAAGCAAATTATTTATTGAACCCTGGATTTATGTTGGGACAGAAGAAGAGTAGTTTTAGCAACAAATTGTGACCAAGCTTATTGGGTCAGAGAAGACACCAGGAGGAACAATATCATTCATCATTTTAAATAATGATGACCTCAACTTTTCTGAATCTGCTCCTTAGGATAAAATAATATTGCATAATGCATCACTGTGCATTCCACATATAAAATATATTTATATTTCTAATAGTGTGATCATGTTTCTCAATTAAGATTTGACCCAGATTTATTTGTATTTTAATGTCCTACATTAAACTCATCTTTGTCATCAGCTTTCTCTAAATTTATTGAAGAGCAACGTGACGCTTGACCTTCCTAATTAAATAATATTTAATTTATTTCTCTAGAATAATCTCTTTTGGAGAGTCTGAGGGCTGGATGAGTGATTCATTAGATTTTTACCCCCTTTTTGTAGCGTTTTAGAATCTCCAGGCTTAACACAAAAAATGTACAATACATAAATAAATAGAAAATGCTGAGTAGGACTAAACCGTGCCAGGCTGCTCGGTAATTCATGCTGCTTATATCCCATTAATTTCCTGCTGATGTTGTCCGGCTCTCATTTCTAGTGTATGAAAGTTACCGCAGGTAACACAAAATCTAACTTTACTCTGTATTTTGCACAATTTATCTGCCATTTTTAATCTATCAGTGTATCCTCATGTGATCTCTGCAAGGTACCTGTGTGGAAAAAGTTGTGATATTAAGCGACAGACAGATAAAGGAGAGAAAAAAAATATTATCCGAGCAGCTGTCTCTTCTCTAACTTTGCGGAGGCTAGGTTGTGATATTGAAAAATGAAATGCACCTGGGGCAATTTAAATGTCTGCTACAGAAGATAGAATCTACAGCACATCTCAGTGGCTACGCACTAGAAAATGGCTCACTTTGGCGTTACCGACTGTTTGGCATAGCAATATACCCTTTCTCCTACCGATATGACCCTCCTGAATTATTTACATTCAGACTGCATATGTATTGAGGTTATGCTGTCTTTTGCAAGGACATTTTTTTTTTTATTAATTTGATGTAATCATTAACAGCAGAACTTAAGCTGACCGTCATTCACTTCAAAACATACAATCATGCAGACAAAATAATGACAAAGTTCCCCTGTGTGCACTTATACTGAGTCAGGAGCAATTTTGGAAAACTACAACGATGTAACTGGTTGGAAAGATGGCCTGGTTGACAATGGATAACTGCTTGGAAATTGCAGAATAGCACAGACCATGGAGCATTGATTGCTTAGAGGGACATAGGTAGTTTGACAGCAGGAGAGTCAGAGGCCAGTGTCTCAATTAGAGAAGAGCAATTACTGTATAAGGAGGCTGTGGAGAGCAAGGAATAGGTTTTCAGAGTTGGACCAGAAAGCTGGTGAGACCACAAACCAAATCCCCTGTGTCGAACGACCTAGAATGGAAACATTTCTATTTATTCACGGGCCTTCCAATAGTATTCACAACCCTTGAACCTTTGTGATATTACAACCATAAAGATCAATGTGTCTTATTGAGTATTTATGTTCAAAATGAGGGGATGACTGTGAAGAGAAAGGAGAAGAATGTGTGATTTTCATAATATTTTATAGATAAAAGTCTCTATGAGTGGAATGCATTGAAGGATTTGACTTAGATCCTTAGTTGTATATAGGTCTGGAATTTGATTGAGTCACTTTAACACCATTGGAGCTTTGTGTTTATGTTTATGGTTGTTTATGGTGAGCCTCTATAATGTTGCAATGGCTTTCTACTTAAAAAAAAAAAAAAAAAAAAGATTTGTGCATGACTAACTGTTGCTATGCCAGCAGATTCTCTCTCTCTCAGCTGTGGACAGCTATGTCTTTGTGCAAGTGTTGTCCCATATCATTTCCATTTTTGCATGACAGAATGAACCATGCTCTGTAATATATTTAAAGCTTCAACACAACTTTATACCTGACTTGTCTAGTGTGTATCTTGTTCCTTGATGCGGCTTCTCCACTAATGTTCTCCAAATAATATGAATTCTTTACATAACAGTGACATTAAATTACACACTGATTAACTTGTTTTATTAATTAGATGAGTTTTGGATTTTATAAATTTACAGCTATGATGCATAATTATATTTTATGAATCAACAGACAATAGTGCATAACTGCAAATTACAACACAATGAAGTTTGTGGTTGTAGCATGACAACATGTGCAAAGGTTTGACGAATATGAAGGCCATTAAAGTGACGATATTGTATTTTAAACACCCTGAAAGTTTATCTTAGTGTTAAATTGTTCTTTTGCTCTTTATGTGAGATAAACAGCAGCACATGAACTCTATTCACTCAACACCTTCACACTTACCTCAGTCACAGCAAAGCTGCGCTTTCCACAGGGCACAACCTTGTACCATTTGTCATGCAGCATGTCCATGAACCCATCGGATTTGTACTGACTAACAAGCTCTGAGAAGTTGGAGGTCAGCGGCGAGTTCTGAGGGAGGCCTATGCCATATCCTGCCCGTAGCAACACAGAAACAAAGCAGTCTCATTAATAGTTATACTTTCGTAGGTGTAAACATTTAGTAAACTTGTATTTCGCTTCTTTTGAGAAGACACATAAATAACTTCAGTGTTCGTCCACGTGTCTCAGCAAGCCAGGAAAGTGTGACAAATTCTGCAACAGCCAATTACAAAAGTACCCTGGTTGCACTGATTGATTTGAATTGTATCCTGAAGGCTTAAGGGTGCATTAAGTAATTAACAACAGCACAGGAATCTGGGGCTGTGGTGGCCTGTAATGGAAGCAGGCACCATGGGAACATTTCCACAGTGGGAGGAAGAGGATGGCTAAATGGACCAGAGATTAACTGTGGACAGTGGAGATTGTAAGCTTTTGAAAGCCAAAATGATTAACTACTGTGCATATGTTGAGTGATTGATATTGTTAAATTTAGGGTGTTTGAAGTGAAAATTGTTGTTGTTTAAAATCATACTGGTATGAAATGAAATGAAATCAACATATCAAGAGTTAAAATGAGTCTGTCTGTTAATAACAAACAATTTATTCAAATTAAATAAATATTATGTCTCATTTTTGAATAAGAGTGATTTTAATTATTCACCTAGGGATAAGTCAGAAATGAAAAGGGATTTCCTTTGCTCTGCTTGACTGACTTGACAACTGAAAACAATAAAAATGTAGTCCCAAGCTGAGCAGTAAGATTTGTGTTTTTACTGATCCTGACAACTTGCATGGATGCAGACATGGCTCAGTAGACAAGAGGTCATCTTGTAATTAGAAACAAAATGGGTTTGGTTAGTGGTAAAGTTGTCTTTGGGAACCTGTATTTTCTTTCTAATATTTTAATATGCGCTCTTTCAGTTTATGCTCAAATACGAACATCATCCCAGAATGATTTGGAGTTACATTCAACATAAAAATCTGCAAATATATGTATCCGCAAATACTGAACCGCAAGTAGGTGGGGCTCCACTGTAGATGTGTACAATTCTGATGGGTTGCAAATAACCCTCATTTTCTGCTGTCTTTTCTATATTTTTCATTAGCGTTACTGTTGCTTACTAAACAAACAAACAATTGTAAAACTCATAACATTCAGATATTACCTTCTATGGCAAAAGGTTTCCCCACTGTGAGTGTTTTACAGTCGGCATCTATGGAAACCTCATAGTCCAGCAGGGCTTTATCCATGATGAATGCATCCAGTTTCTGAGGGTCAGCCCTGTAATAAGACAGACAGAGGAGGACTATAGAGGAGTCACCAGCGTCCCTTATCCTATTAATTAGCATTTCAGTTACATTTTGCTCTGGGAGGCTAAAGGTTATGTGTGTCTTAGTTGTGTTGTGAAAGGTGAGGCAAAAGTTTATCTCTTTCTTCCAATGAGAATTATTCAGAGGAACATTTCAAATATGAGGCAGCAAGCTGCAAAGGGAAACATATACCAACAAACAGTTTCTATGTTATATCACAGCAGCCATTATAATATTGTGTTGGATGTCGCTGTGGGTCTTTCTTAACCAGCACATGAGAAACAAATATATACTGATGATGCAAGCTAAATAGTTCCTTATCTTATAAAAGTTTCACCAAAAATAAGCAAGGTTTGATTGTCTAAAATGAATTTGCACCAGTTGATGGTTCATCTATTTCTTCCAGGGGCGTCCACTTTATGGTGCAACACTTTAAGCTCTAGTCCTCTCATCTGAGAAATATAAGGATTAGGGAACTGACAAACAAGATCTGGCATAATCGTTTTATGTTCTGAGTAGATTTCTCTAGAAAAACTTAAACACACAGACAGTTTTGTTGTCTTTTCACAGTAAAGACAACCAAATTTTTTTCTATCCTGGTTATATTTTTATACACAGTCAGTGGCTAGCTTTTTAAGTAAAGTAATGACAGGAATTAACAAAAAGAAATCGTCTTTTTCCCTCCAAACCCATCAGAGAGCAGAAAGCTGACAGCAAAAAATCACCACAATGGCCTCTTACTACACTGATAGGAAAGCATCTGGAGTGCACACAATGTGTCCCAGCGTTCATCTACCACAGCAAGCTGTACTAATTAAACGAGAGTGTTGACACAAATTGTGCAAGCACTCCTCAGGCTAAAGAGCAAACACTGTGTGGTATTGTTCTGCAATGCATTATCAAAACAAAGTGTGGAATGTCATATTGCAGACAAGGTTTTCAGACATTGCTGCAATATGGTAAATTACTGGTCTTCAAAATCATGTGATGTTTTTATCTTTGGGGGTTTTGTCAAAGAAATTAACACATTTACTAAACACATGTACATCAGCTTAGGCTATCTAATGATTTCTGGATAATATCCTTTACCACATGTTTTGAATTTAAGCGGCTTTTTCTTCTCTGGGCTCATTTGTGTTTAAATCTTCCAAAAAATAATTGTGTAAGATTAGTGTTAAAGGTTAGTGCTGAAGGTTAGTGTTAAAATAGCTTTGTTAGAAATTTTTGTATTGCCTAAAGATCTCATGGAGTGGCGTTGCATTTTTTTTCCCAGAACTTTGTAGACCACCGGCCAATAAACTCAATGTCTGTCTCCAAGTTCAACCAGTTTATTTAGACTCTTCACAAATACATTAAAATGAGTTGAGATGTTGAAGCTCTGTGTCAGGCCTTCAGAAATTTCAACTCTCAAATAATGAAATAGACTTTTCAACCTCTATTGCATATTTTATTTTTTTATCAAGGGCAGCATCTGAAATCCTGCTCTGTCCCTAACTCACTGTGGCCGGCTCATTATACGGATTTGAAATATGTTGAGACTTTCAGCCTTCATATTAAATCCAATTTTTTTTAGTTAATGAAGCCACTATTTTCAAACAAGATGGAAAAACATGTTCTGGTGACAGAACATGTTTTTGTGTTGATGCATGAAAAATATCACAAGATTGTAGCTGCAAATTATGTTAGACTGTCATATTCAAGAAATGTGTATAATTACATATGTATACATTTTAATATACTGTATGTGTTTCGACTAGACTCTCCTGTTAGATTAAAAGTACCTGGTAGGAACTTTTTTTTGCTTATTTTTGTTTTTTCTGGCTTTGTAGTTTGGTTCATTTATCAGCTGAATAATGTGCAAAACTGAAAATAAAACTGGGCTAAAATTTAATATATGAGGCACACCAGAAGTAAACTCCTTACTCAGTCAGGCTAGAAAGTTTTTGAAGAATCTTTTACCAGGGCTGTCAAAAATAGTGTAGCATGCTCTTTCTACTACTTTAAAACACTCGTCTGAATGTGATGGCTGATGTAAAACCTGCAGTCGGTTGTTTAAGTTCTGATTGCCTAAAGCCATACTGCTACAGCAGCTTTTTAAGAGTCCAAAATAATATATAAAACCATCCCCAAAAATTACTATTGATTAAATGACATATTAAAACAAAAGTTAACAAATGAATTATGGAAGATTGACTTTTGATTTTTTTATTTTATTTTACGTTAAATTAAGATAATCTTCAACAAATTTCTATCCTATTAATACTAAGCCATGCACACATCAGTAATTAACGCCAACTCAAGGTCATTTTCACTTGAATCAGTGATGAAAGAGCTCTGTGTTGAAAAAGACACGTGATTATACTATTACTCAACCTTTTAGAACCTTGGTGTAGTAACTTTTCTGTAGTTAATGTTTCTTATAAGGAAATATTTTTGCCAAAACATTCGAACATGAATCCTATGCTTCTGTTGAAGTTAGCATGTTTCTTGTTCGGTTGAGTTTTCTTTCCAAATGTCTGCTTCCTTTGCCTTTATTCCAAACATCTTTTAATTGTTCTGTGAAGAGTTTGCTGATGTAAAGTTTTTTGTCCTCATAGTTCACTCCTGTTATTACACTAGACAGTGGTATTATGCTAGAACTCTAAAAAGCACAATGAAGTCGCTGATATATTATGCCTTGTCCCTGGCTGACTGCACCTTAACACAATGGTTAGTTCTGCAGCACACTTGTGACATGATGGCAAGCTGTAATTCTCTGAAAAGGACATTATTCCTGTGACACTGAAATATATAAATATATATATATTAATAAATAAGTAAAAAGTAAATCTCTTTTCATCCTTGTAAATTGTGTCCTTGCCATGGCCTGTGTTGCAGCTGCCTTTTCCCACTATATTCAGCCATGCTCCACAGGGATGCCAGCTGAATGTTGAAGCAGCTTAGGATGACAGCAGTGGCAGGGTAAAGAGTAGGGTGGGTTCTGAATACAAACAGACAAGCTTGTGGTGGGGAATGACAGCAATAGGATTGAAATATTTCCCCCTTTTTTTCCTTCTTCATAAATGTTGACATTCCTTAGGCGCGCACGCATCTTTTATCAAAGAAGATATCGTATTCAGATTTTCAGAAATGACATAAAGAGATAGCTGGGTCAACATTATGAAAGATGACATCAGGGTATGCCTGCATGATATACAGTATACACCCTCTATCCGATCTGTTGTCTTACTTTAGATGATGTATGCCATCTGGTGTTGCTGGAACATTGTATCTTCTCATATACTCATGCATCTCAGGGAAACTCTTCTTGACGTAGTCCTCTGCACTGCTTTCTCTCACTGTAGCAAAGCGGAATCCCTGAGAGGGATGGTGCAACTGCAGAGGCGAAGAAAGAAACCACAATTTCACCTTTAGAATAACTTTTACTTAAATAAATGATCATTCTTCAGTTCAAATCAAATGTTTTTTTTAGCCATCTTAGTGTTCTGGTTTATACTCCAACACAATCTTTGACAAAAATAAAGAAATATAAGCCCTTTGAAAACTAGACTTGTCTAACAAAACAACTAGTGGAAATTTAATTATTTAAAGTGTTATCTTTTACCTTTGGATCATGTATCCCTGACAGCTGCTCGTAGGTTTTCTCCCCAACCATGACCGCAGCCAAGTTAGCAGTGTAGGTGGACAGACAGAAGAGGCAAAAGATTGCCCACAGGTTCATCAGCAGGCGACCAGTCCAGCACTTGGGGGGTTTGATGGCTACTGTTCTCCCAAAGAGAATAGCATAACACACGTTAAGGGCCGAGGAGAAAGAGAAGACGCGGTCACGATTGCGTCCACGAGGGGTCATTCCAAAGGGGCTGTGCCACTCGTAAAGGGTGAGGAAAACAGCGGTGACGTGGAGGGAGACGAAGATGCCGAGCCACATGGACCAATGGAGAGGCCACATGAAGGCGCCAATGGGTGCAGCTGTGTCACGGGTACGAACCTACGAAGGACAGGTGCAGAAAACTTTAGAACTGAGAAGACTGAAACATAAGAGTTACTCTCATTTTAATACTATATTCCCTAGTTCAATTGTTGTTCTGTGTTTTCATCCCAACTTAAAATTGTAAAAGTTTGACATTCCTTATGAAGAAACAAACTGAAAACATATTAACTTTTAATAGAGAATCAACATTGGTGATGATGGTGTATTTGTTTGAGGCAGCCTGTTGGAAAATTTGTCATAATCCTTATAGCTCAAAATTCTGTTAGTGTCTTAAAAATAATAAAACGTTAATATCCTAGTATTGAGTAAAATCGCAACAAAATTAATCAGAGAAGGAACAGCCATTCTCACCATACACATACAGTATCTAATAGTGATTTCTGTCAGATTTTTTTAGATCTTAGAAAATAAAATTAGGTTTTACTTAAAAGTTTGAAAATGCTTCAAATTAAATGTCATATTTTTCCAAAAGTTTCAAATCTGGGTAAGATCACTTTTACAAGCAATACCTTTTTTTCTACTAACATGGGAATTTGCTCATAAATATGTACTTTATACAGACACAACTAAAAATAAAGCCATTGTAAGCAATAGCTAAAGAAAACAAATCAGTGTACTCTACTCTAGTACTCTGAAGAACTGTCAACCCAAACATAGCTGAAGTTTTACCTCTCCAGTTAGACCACAGGGGGAAGAAAGAAGAGTGATCACCACCATCACTATGTCTGTCTGCTGGTGAGAATAGCTATAGTAATTGTAGTAATAGAGTGCCCCCACAAAGCTGCACACTCACCAGTCCACCCCTACACGGAAAATTGCATTAGGGTCCAATAACGTAAGGCTTGCTGTAATAAAGTCCTGCTGTATTGACAGCGACCACCAGAATACCAAGCAGAGAGAATTTAAGGGAGGACAATGACACACCATGAAGAAGATAGCCCAAAGAGAGACTGAAATAAAGAGTAGGAACAGGCAATCAAAAAGTAGTCAGAGTGAGAAGGATAGTACTGACCAGAATCCCCAGGCTGGTGGAGAAGAAGGGAGATGTAAAGTCAATGACTTGACTTCTGGCTGAATTAATGCTGAATGATGTCACTGCCAGGTGGGCAGCACCACTTAGTAGATCGCCTACCAGTCCCGTCCAACGCCCATTCTTGTACCCTCCATACTTCCCGTCACCAACAATATACAGGTCAAAAGTAAAGCCAATATCCTCCGCCAGCTTTTCCAGCAGGTCAATGCAGTAACCATAGCAACATTTCTTCAATTCTGTAGGAACAGATCCATTATGTCCTGCAAGTTTCTGGAATAGTCCTTTCAAAACCGAGGTCTCATTGGTAAGCGGGTCCAAGCACAGCTGGCCCGCTGGACACATCCCATCTCCGTCCACCTCACGGGTAAACACAAAGGGATGCTCCACCAGCGTCACCACTCGTATGTGCAACCGCGCAGATCGGCGCCAGTCTCCTCCGCTACCAGACCCTTGATGGCTTGGCCAAGCCCCCTGGTCCATTAGAACTCTCCCTCTGCGCCAGCGTCCCAGACGGGTCCACGTTGGCTGGCCAAGAGGGTCCAGCTGGAGAGACCAGATGTAGTGATGGGCCTCTGAGATGATATTCTGACTTTGGCTTTCTTTGGATAAAAAACCACTTTGGCCCTCAAATGACGTGTTGGCCAGAAATCTAAAGAAACAGGAGGGAGAGAAAAAGGGTGAAAAAATATGAGACAAACATGAAAGATGTGGAAAGAAAAAGGACACAATAGAAGTACAAAAAAAAAAGAAATGATCTTACTTGACACAAAAATATAAAATAAACTTCATACTAAATATTCCCTAAAGGTGGACTTTTAGGATCATTCTAAACCCTCTATAATATATCTCAAGAATCACCATAAAGTCAATAAACATACCAGCACACTGAACTTTAAAATATCTTTGGAAATATTAGATGTGTATAACTATTTTTCATATTCATCAAAACATCATTTCAACACTTTCTTTGTAATACCACATCATCATCATATCTTTACTACAGACACAAAAAAGATAAAACAAACAAAATAATTAGTAAAAAAAAATACAAGATAAAAATAAACATGACACATAATATATTATTCACTGAGTCACAAATAAATGATGGCGCCTATATAATGGTGACATGAAAGCCCAAAGAGACATTGCTTCATTTTTTTTGTTTGCTTTTACCAACAAAAACCTGAAAAGTGTTGTGTGTATTTTTATTGCAATCCATCCTACTCTGTTACCTCTAAATAAAACCGGGTGCCACCAATTGTTGTAAGAAGACCCTTAAGTTGAAAGCAGAGTAAGTAAAGCCGTTCCTTTAAAAACTTTAGTGAGCAAACAGTTTCATGAAGACCAAGCAACACGCTAGACAGGTCAGAGACAAAGCAGTCTGCCTGTGGGAACTCACTGGCAAGCTGATTTGCAACAGGAATCCAGACCAACTCGTTCCATGGGTGGAACAAGAAAAGTTTCTGTGCACTTTAACTTTTCATCATCCTGAACAGCCAAAACAAATCAGTGAACCCAAATATTTGCATGTTTGTCCATCACCACAATGATACATTATTAAGTGTCATGTTTTAGGACATGGTACAAAAAATGGCACCACCGTAAATATACAAAAATGACTGTATAACAGGATAGAAAAGAGAGAATTAATATGAGATGCAGATTATGGATTCCTGTAACCTGGTCATTATGAAAAAGAGGCAACAAAATAAGTAGCATTATTATACAACATGAGCCAAAATGAAACGGTTTAAATGACAGCATATTTATGTGTCAAAAATGTCTCCACTTAATTTGACTGAACTGAAGCAATATTGGGCAAAGAATGAAAAAAGCTGGTAGAGGTATAAGTGCCTCAAATACTTTAGCAAAATATCAGCATGATTGGCTTTTCAGATTTGTATTTTTAATTTTTTTTTATCTTGAAAGCTATGAATAGTTTTCTTCCTGCTTTATAATTATGTCCTACTTAGTGTTTCCTTTTCAATATCTATAGCTGTAGCATAACAAAATGTAAAATAACCCACTGAATTCATTAGTTCTGTTAAAAGGAAAAACAACCTTTTTGTGTCATATGTTTAATGGAGCACAGAGAACAGCTTAAATCATAAAATAAAGTTAGATTTTCAACAAAATACTTCAAAAGTGCCTTTTTAAACTCATTATCCAAACATCCAATGTTATCCGTGTGTGATTTACAGACTTGAGTTAATAATTAGTTTCTACTTGGTTCTATACAAACAGTGCTGGGCCTTGGTAGCCACAGTAGCTTAGTGGAATGCTTAAAGTGTTTTTGTGTGAGTTTGTGAGTGGAACTGCACACGACAGAGCATGGTTCACCGGTCAAGCCATCTCTTAAACTGAGACATGCCAGCTGTCTGAGAATGTCAGATACCAAAGCAGATGCAAACACTTGCACCCGAACAGAGGAAAATACCCACACCTGCCCACCCCGTTGTATAAGCTTGGATGTGTGAAAAAAAAATAAAAATATTGAATTTACTGTGAGCAGGTTGATGTGCCCCCCTCTGGCATGCCCTCGGGAGGTACTGATGTAGCTGATGTGACCTTTTCCAAAATATATCTTTTCTGTCACCTTGCTCAATGGAAAAACACCCTTTCCCAACTACATGTTGAGTTTCACAGTTGTTTAACAGGTCCTAAGCCAACCTGACAATTCCCCTACTTTGTTTTAAGGTCAGTGTTTTTACTTCTGCCATCAGTGAAGAGCCGCTTTTCCGACTGCACACAGCGGAAACAAGACACCTTTTGCACATTCCTGAAGTGGAATCCAATGTTTTTCTAACTCCTGAAGTTAATGTCTGTTTTTTTTTATTATATATATATATATATATATATATATATATATATATATATATATATATTCAAGTTATTCTTTATTTTGATTTTAATACACAGACTGAAATAACAATATCGAGTAAATGTTTGATTACATGTGTTCCAAGAAAGGAATCAATTTTGCCAATTTGCTCTCTGTAGAGTAACAAGCTTCAATCTGATGCTTGGAAATGTATGACAGAAAACATTAGATATTTTGAAAGCATAGCTTTAAAATATTGGTATACTTATTGTCAGTCAGCCTGTAGCAATACACAACAAAGTTAACACAGTATAAGTGCATCACAGTTATGGAAATGAAATCCACTTTTTTAGGCAACTGAGCTGCTGTATTGGCTCCACCTTACCCTTCATTGCTCTTGCTTATTATCACATCAAATATTTTTGTTTATCTGTACTTGTATCAGAATCCTGCATTTTTTTATACTATTGAATTGGCTGTCAATAATGTTTAACAGAACCTTGAAACGAGTGGTTCTGTTGTTATTCGACTAAACTATAAGCTTTTTTTCACCCCCATGTCGTCTTTGTATGTATTACATTTCAAACTTTGGAAAATTGAGTAAAGCTTTGTCCAAACCGCCTTGAGTTGTGCTAATTGTACACTTTCTGGGTGGCTGATTTTATAATATTTTCAAGGCCTCAACATGTAGAACGACAAAGAGCTGAAGCACCAAGTGCAGTTTAACAGACAGTTTTAATAATTAAACACAAGCTTCGGTTAGGATTTTGATCTAACCCTTAAGATTATATATTTCTAGGGGGGGCTGAAAAGTTTTGTTTTTGTTTCATGTCTTCCACAAAATAAGACATGAGGCAGCTGATTTTAGTTTATAGACTGGGTTTCACAACTGTTGATATTCTTTGCTGCTCTGCAAAATGCATCAGTTCATTTCAGTTTGCGTAATATT
>CAEGAG010217624.1:0-16701 GCA_903067065.1 Brachyrhaphis terrabensis
CTCAGTTTCTTGTTGAAATAACTCTGAAAAGAGTTAAATTAACACCAATTCTGATAAGGACCAAATAGACTCGGCATTGGGTTGATTTAACTCTGCAGAATTTACTGTGAAGTGACTTATGTGCCACATTTTGGAGAAACAGGATTTAATTGGGATTGTAAGCAAATAGGTACTTAAAAGACATTCTACATTGAATAACTAATCAGTGTTTTAGTAAGTAGCACTCTTTGGTGTGCATATTTTTACCAGAGAAGGTTGATGTCAATATGTGACATTGTGTGTATCCTTAAAGTTGTTTTAAGTAGAAAACATCTTCCTAACGTCTAGGACCCATGTAATAAAACTCTTACTTTGCAGAGAGATATACTGGATGTAAACTCTTAATACAGTGAAGCCATTTGCAAGAAATGGATCTGTCATGTTACCTCTAATGTGCTATTGCTGAAAAAGTTATTTGCATGGTTGTACTGCTAAACAGTTATTATGTATATATTTTATTCTGACATGGGTTTGTGACATGTTCTGCTCTTTTTACTGTGTGTGTGAAGGTGTAGTCATGGCTGATCTCCACCCTAATTTGTCAATGATCTGTCCATCAGATCTGACACTGTACTTTATTTCTTCTTAACTGTTGCCTTAATATTTAATATTCAACTGAATGTCCATGAATAAAATTTCAATTATTTACTTATACCAAAAAGTGGTCAAATTAACACAAAAAGAAATAGATGTCACTAATAGGGTGACCCTATTAGTTTCATGTTTACTTTCAAACATCCAGCATACCTGGTGAGCACATCTTAGTACATACACTTAGAAAGGTATACTTCAAAAAGCCACAGCCTGGCTTATCTAGTAATCCAATTATGGATGCAACATTGTCAAGTGAATAGCTAGATGATGATGGCATCTTGTGTCTTACAGCTGCCAAGAAAAATTAATTTCAAGAAGCTTTTCACTTTTTTTCACTCTTAGAAACATGTACCGCTTTTCCAAACCATAAACTATCTGCTGCCTGCTGCAGGGGAGACACTGACAACTCAAGCATACTTCATACAACCTCACTTATGAACAAAAAATGAAAAATTTAGATGAGTAAAAGGAAAAAAAAATGCTTTAACATGCCATTTTAAATTTCACTAAGTGTCCTTGAATGGAATAAACCCACAGCACTTTAAAGCTCAGCATTCCTTTGAAATTACCAGATTCAAAACTTAAAGCTTTCTGACAGATGGCAGTAACAACGTGGTGCAATGTAGTGCAACCGCTTTGTAGCGTCTTTAGGTCTATGTAAGAGTGATAATGTAGAGATGCATGTCTGATGCAGAACATTAGTTTCTTTATGATGACAAATTTGGAAACCTTTAGTGGATAAAATAAAATACACTCCTTGTATTCATTCTGAAGGAAAGGCATTACAGCCAGTTGAGGTCTGTAGATAAGTACAAATACAATCAAAATATTTCCTGGTATAAAAACACTCTTTTGTTTGCTGTGTGAAAACTGCCAAAATTATTTAGATTTTCTAAATGCCAAAATAATGAGTGAGACTTTTTTTTAAATAACAACTGTAGGAGTCGGGTCAAACCTTGTGGGAATTCTTTCACAACCTTTTGACAATACTTTGTTGGAATATTTATGTCCTAGGTTGTTATGAGTTGCTTTTGAGGTTTGATTTCTGTTTTACTCTAAGTTAGTCCTTCCTTAGTGATTCTAGGTTATGTTTATTTCTTGTGTCTAGTTATTTCTTGTTACTCTAGTTAATTATGTTTCTTTGGTCGGGTTATTCTTCAGTGTTAGATTTTTTTACTAGTCCTGTGTGTACTCTCCTTTGCGTTTTGTGCCTCTCTGCCTTCTGCTCTCTCCCATCACACCTGCAGCCCGTTTCTAATCAGCCATATGCTTCTTGTTCAGTAATCAACCTCCCCAGTATATTTACGACTCATTCTCAGTTCCTCCTTGCTGGTTTGCCTCGTCAACTCCTGTTATTTTTCTGCTAGAATTTTTACTTATATTCCTGGTTTTGTTTTGTCTCTGGCTCCCTGTGTTCTCTGTGTTTTTTTTTTTTTTTTAATTAGAACCTTCTTCACCTACAAACTACCTCTGCCTCTCTGCCTTTGGGTCCATCTACAAACACCTCATTATGACAGTATTGTCCTATTCCTCCTGACAGAACTGCTGTAACCAAGTCAGATTTGCAGAACATCATGGAAGAAAAAATATGTTTTGCCCTTCCAAGCACTTAAGCAACCGTGTGACTAAGTTAGCAGTATTATTAGGGATATTGTCCAGTTCGGTGAACAATTTACGCACAATTTTGTTCTTTTACAATGTTTTAAAAATGTTTCTTGAGTGTTGCATAATGTTCTTTTCTAATGATGATATCTGTTTTATGAAAACCACCCTTACTTTTGAAGCAAAACATATACCCAGTTCTGCCACCCCCATAGTTTACATAGGGATGAGGTTCTAATGCTCGCTACCCTTTTCCTCTAAATTCAGCACTGGTCATAATAATCAAATGGTTTCATCAGACCATAGGAAACGTCTCCAAAACCTAACATCTCTATCCTTGAGAGCAATGTAAGCTGTGATTTGGCTTTTTATGTTGCTAATAAATAACATATATGTACCTGAGTGGCGATTCAGCTAATGTACAAGATCTGTTTCACTCTAGATATGCAACTCTCTTTGTCCATAACTCAAAACACCTGTCCATGTTTCTGTCCATGCTAAGTTTTCCTTGTCCATTTTAATAAGTTAGAAGAGACAAGACAGCAGTCAATACTTTAATCTTTTTTGAGTTTTGCTTCACTCTGTTGGCTTTTTGTAAATCTTAATTTGCCATTTTGGTTTGGTTAGCGCAATTCTCTGTACATCTCAGTAAAGTAGAAGGAATTTATGAAACATTCTCATTTTCATTATTCTAGCATTAACCAGAGATATATGGAGGGTGATGAATCATTTTTTGTATCCTAGCTAAACAAAAATAGGACAATTTTATTCTGATTTAATGACAGACAATGGTAAAAAAGAAATGACGTGTATTTTTTTTACACAATGTATGTACACATCTGGTTTTAACAGTGTATGCATAAACTGTAGATTCCCTTGTACACCTTCGGCTGTTTTTAAATTGCTTCATCCAGACTTTCTGAAACCGTTCAGGCATCCAGTCAGATCTGTGCTGAAACAAATACACCCGACATTACTTACCTCTAAAAACGGCTGTACTACTTCCTTCTCCAGCGCTCTACCATCTCATAATCCACCTGCAGGCTCTGACTGAGGGTATGATATAATAAGTCCCCAATGTCTCTTTGCGAACATTTTCTGTTAGAAATGATGAGGTCAGAGCCTACGTGCCACTTCTCCGGGTTGCTATAGATATTTGTGTGTGTGGGGGTGTGCGTGCGTGTGTGTTTATAGCCAGAGACAGAAAATGAAAAATAATTAAGCTGTTGTTTGATCTTTGGGGAGGAAAAGCTTTTTGATGCATTTTTTTAAGCGTACAAATTTTCTGAACAAGAAATAGTTGAAATCAGCTCATGCAATATGTATAAATTACTTGTAGGATTGCTATTTTAAGGCTCCTACTTGCATCAATACACAACAGACCTCCACGTATTTTGTGCTCAGTGTAATCTGAAATTCTTTCAAGTTATTAGAATTAATGAAAAACATCATCTCAAAGAGAGAAATTGAAAAAGGCAAAGATAAGTGTGTAGGCGTGTGCCACAGTTTGTTTTTTCTTACATCTTTTTTTTTTGGTTAAGTAACTGCAGCCAGTAAAGATATGATTGGCAGCAAAACTGCATCACTAATTGACTGTAATGAATGTAAACAAATAAAATACAATTGGATCCAATAAGATTAGTCACAAATTCATACAAAGACAACCGTAAACCATGATTATGTGCAAAGCTTAGCCATGCTCTGTGGAGATTGTGATGCTTTTGCAGAAGTCTCCAGGTGTGTGCGTGCAGGGGTTTGTGTGTGTGTGTGTTATGAGCCATGCATAATATATCCTCCATGTGCTCATCGTTCTCTGAGTAAGAGTGTGTGTGTTCAGTGTCAAGTGTGTGCATGTGGTGTATATGTTAAGTAAGGACACCATCTGCCATGATCTTTGGTTTGTGCCAACCCCCCGCCCCTGTTAACCCACGCCCATGCACGCATACACAAAATCGCTCAGTGTTGATGAGGAGAAATAAAGTCTCTCTCGGTGGATTGCGAGAGTGAGGCAGGGGATGGATGCTGTAAGAAGAGTGGGAGTAATGCAGAAAGCGCTGTGAGGATTAAAAGAGGATGAATACAAAGAAAGTTGTGGTGTTCCAGCTTGGCTAACCTCTGGTATGTTACTTTGAGAAGTGAATGCTTAGTGTACTGTATGCTACAGCAAAATAAACACAAACATTTAGAAATAAACATACACACACACACGCAAAAGAGCTGTGCATGCGTACTAAGTGGATTTTTGAATAGTGCTTTGTGTTTTTTTTTTTTTCTGAACTGCCCTAGATTCATTTGGCATCTGTGCTGCACACTCATTTCTCTCTCACTGTCTCTCTCTCTCATTCTTTCTCTCTCTGTCTCTCTCTTACTTTGATATGCCTTTTATACACATCATCGCCCTCTTCTTTTACTCTTTTCACCCATCTTTCTGTTTCAGAGAGAAGTGATGGTGAAAATACCCGACATAAATATTTTAGCCCTCTTAGCCTTTCTGCATCTGCACTTTTGCACTGAGAGAAAGATTCCTGTATATCTGGTTTACTACGGTGAATACATGCCGGTGGGTTCCCTTGCTAGAACTCTCAGGGTAAATATACATAAAAATGTCCAAATCCCACATATATTTTGCTTATTGTTTTATGAAGATGTTTTATTACACCATATTTACATCAATTGTAGTTCATTTGGGTCAGTAGACAATTATGAATAATGACTGAACCACCTCCTGAAGTTAGATATTACAAATCAAAGTCACACAATCACATTTCCCTAAAGGAAACTAGGAGCATAATGTGAGAAATTACTCTGTCATAAGTTTTCAAATGACGGTGAGACATTCCCAATTCAAATACGAAGTAAAAGAGTACAGAGTGCTAAAATACTACAGTCCTTGGCTAATTTAACAATTACGTTAAAGTTAAAAATTGCAGACAGTGATGCATAAAGAACGTGAGCCTGAACATATTTGCTTTACTGGAAGTGAGCAGTATTTCTAGGCTATGTTTGGATAAATCATCCGCGTTTTAGCCTGGGCATAATAATTACAGTTTATGCCAGAGGATTACAGATTAGATTACTTCTGACAGCTTTCAGTACTTCCATTGATTTATTAATGTGACAAAATTGTGACAGTATGTATACGTGGAAGTGTTGTGCTCTCCTTATTAGTGGGAAAGAAACAAAAAGAGCTTATGCTGTGAAGGCCTCTCTAGGCTTAGTCAGGTTTCTTGGCTGAAAGTCTGCGGTATGAAAACAAAAATCTTGAAACGAGCTACTGGCTTGAAATAATCAATATACAAACAAATAGTACCTCTTCCTTTTGTCAATAATAATATTGATTGTGGAACATCCTGAGTTAAAACAAGCCAAGGGGAGTTTATTGTTCTTCTTTTTCATTTTCTACCACTTTGCTATGTCATCACTTGGTCTGACGGCGTACAAACTCAAGCCAACAGAAATAAAGTGTGCAAACTTGGATTAAGCACAAAATCTCACACAGACCCAATCATGCGTGAATACACAGGGAATGAAAGTGTGTGAGACTGACCGCTCATGTTGCTCTACAGTTTGAATGCAAAGATTTGAAAATAGCAAAAGATTCAAAATTCAGTAAATTAAGTAAGAATATTTTTTGTATGTAGTTTATTCTATATTATACAACAACTGAACAGAGTTTATGTTAGCAAACAGCTCACACTGGTAACCCCTAGCTGCTTTAATTTAAGTTTAAGTTGCTAGAGGTGATATAATTTAAGTTACACATTGACTGAAGAGTGATATAACTGTGCAATAATTCCCAACTATAAGAAGATATTTGTTTTGCTAATTTTTTTAGCTTAACCTTCACTCTCCAGCATAGATGTCGAGAGTCCTATTTCAGCCTTTGACTGCAATTCAAGATTAATAACAATTTGGCTTTCCGGTACATGTGATTTTATATTTTAATTAAGATTATTGTTGTCTACTGCGACAGACTGGTGACCTGTCCAGGGTGAACCCCGCCTCTCACCCGTAACGTTAGCTGGAGATAGACACCAACACCTCCCGACCTCACTAGGGACAAGAGTGTAAGGAAATGGATGGATGGATGGATGGATGGATATTGTGGTCTAATTAAAATCCTCCTACAATATAATACAAAATTTTAGATAAAACAGAAAGTATGCATCTTCAATAACCACATTTTTTGCCTTCTTTTAATTTCAAAGCAATAATGATCACATTTATTCAGTGATATTTTTTAAACCCTTTTGAAGTTTAAGATCAGAAATGATTTACACATCCATTTCCCATAAAAAACTGACTACTTTATTTATTGCCAAAAACTTACACAACCCCCTAAGTTTTTAATTATAGTATGAAACACAGATTGTGTCAATATTATGCAAAACGTGAGAGAAAGCCAATCAAACACTAATATTCAACACATATTTTGTGAACTTGAAGAAAATACCAGATTTATTTTGTACCCATTTGTGAATAATTTTTCTCATTGAATATGAAAATGCTTCTGGACAAAATGAATTCACCCACAATACGCCTATTAGAACTTATCTATAATAAAATTACTCATTGTCAGAAGTGATTTGGAATTTTAGTGGCCTTATGTAACGCAAATTAAAAATTAAAACAAGTTGAAAAAAAAATACTGGGATGCCACTTGTATTAGAAAGATTACAAAATACTTTACTGTAAGGGCCCGTCCATCCTGTCATAATGCTACATATATAGTTCCTTTCCTTTGTATGTATACTCCTAAACAAAATCCTGTGACTGTGGAGAAAATTAAAAGCATCACCACCAGGTTATAAGTACTACTCTCAAAATGCAAGAAGAAGAAATGGGGGCAACAGACAATAAAAATAGAGTATTTTTATTGTTTGTTGAAAATTGCATTTAAATTCAAACAGACTGAAGTATTCTCATAAATATGCTCTTAATTTCATTTTCTGTCATTCACAGTTATGACCCCTGGAAGGCAAACACATAAAAGACGCAATACACTATTGCTGTCACTGTTGGACAAAAAACCCCCAAAAAACCCAAAACGTTGTAGACCCCAAAATAATTACCTGCAGTGAGTAGGTGGAACTGATGGGTTGTCAGTGAAGACACAGGCTGAAGCCCTCACTGACACTGATCTCAACCCAATACACAGAAAAGTCATCAGAATGGCTTAACAACCCAAAAGGCCGCCTCTCTTCCCACACAAAAAATTACCTGCTTGGACTTTGCAGGACAGCAAATAATAAAGAAAATGTATTTCCTGGTGGAAAAGTTTAGTCTGGGCATCACTATCACTTCCAATGTTACTGGCATGATTAGGGTATCCCAGGGCAAATGTTTTCTACATTTGAAGCAGGCTCCGTCATGATCTGGGGAATGCTTTCCATCGATGGAACAATGTAGCTTCAGGTTGTTGTGGTATGTCAAACCCCGACTGGCAATGTGAAGATTTTGCATCACACAACTGCCTTGGCTGACAGAGCTCCCCTGTGGTTGCAATGATGCAGTTTACTACGCTTACTTGACAAAAGATTTCTTCCAGGAGAATGAGGTTTCTCTCGTGGGTTGTGCATGATTCCCTGATCCAGAAGAAAAAATACACCAGTTTTAGACCATAACTGTCTTTCACTATGTCACATTCACCACAAGGAGCAGCATTTCCCTCTAATGCCCTCCATTTAATTGCCCCTTTGTAATATGGTATGAGGCATATGTATAGCCAGAGCATTAACACCAACTGACTTAGTACATGTAAGGTTTATTTGATGGGAACATACCTTACAGAAAGACTGATACATGCTTATTTTAGACATTACCTAGTCTAAACAAGCTAAACATTAGCAGCAGTTACTTTCACAGCCAGAGTGAAACACCAATAAATGTGAGAGCAACTGACCTGACAGGGAAGTTGAATGAAGTATCTCCAATTCATTACTAAGAAACCAGTGAGCTGATTGACAGTACAGTATTAGTGATGCTTGGCAAAGATAATGGTAGGAGCCGCCACGATGGAAAGTGTCCACCACGAAGAAGAAGAACGTTGGAAGAGAAATAAAGGGCAACACAGGAAGAAGTCAGCCAATTGTCAGATCTCCAGAAACTTGCATCCATAAAGGGAATACCCCAAAAATACAAACAGATGCCCATACCTGAGACCCTGGAAACTGTCACAGACTCCAAGCTTTGGCTGCCAGACTGAAGAGCTGTAAGCCAGACAAATAAACAGGCTGTTCTCCACCAAATCAGCTAAAGTGTACTCAATGTGGCAGGGTAATAACACATAAAGTAACCCAGGAAGGACTGAAAAATACTGGAGATAAGCATCACATAGCAATGATGTACAGTGGATAATAGACCTGGAAGCCTAGCACACTAATCTCCCTGTACAAAGTTCAGTGAACATCACAATGGCAGACATCCAACAAAGATTTTGTTGGTAGGAAGAGCTGGACAGCTGTACATGGTCCATGTCTACAGGCTCAAGAATACGAATTCTCTTCATGAGCACCTTGTGGCACAAGAGAACCAACTGGTGAAGAATAAGATCCAAGATCCAAGAATACATTAGGAAGATGGCCACTCGTAGTGGACCTAAGCTTGAAATAAAGAGCCACCCTCCTCCTCGCCCAGGAGGAGAGGGATGGGTGAGACAGTAGTTTTAAATTAGAGTTAAGTTAGAAAAAGATTTGATGGTGGAAATAACACCTCAGTTTCTCATCTGAGCATCTTGAAACTTTTCCTACTGAGCCTGTGATGAACTATAAAAAAATAGGTCGACAACTGTTTTTTTATGCCAAGGTTTTTTGTCATCTCTCTCCTGCCTTGGCATTACTTCTTGTCCTCCTTTTTTTTTTCTCTAAGGTTTTTTTAATGTTACTTGCCTGAAGCTCAACACAGTCTCTGCGGCAGATTTTTCTCTACCAGCATTAAGGTCACACATACCTTAAAGGAAAGGCAGATCAAAATGGTTATAAGATGAGGACAGACAGCATTCGGTAGAAGATAACTCTGTTTCACAGTAACGCTAACTTACTTTAATGACTTGTTTTCGCAAAGTTCACATTTTCATCACAGCCCTGATATTTTTGAAACACTACTTGGAGCAGTTGCTTTTGATATAACCAATGTCTTATAAGCTGAAGTTGACACTTTGATGGCTACTCAAACAACTGTATGGATCAAAGAGATGGTAACATCTAATTGAGCCTGTAAGGTTATTGTCCTGATAACTCACAACCGATGACTGTGTAGGGAACAACTGTGGCTCACCAAGGAAAGTTGAAACCTGAATGTAACTGCATGTTGTGACAAGATAATGATCCCAAACAAACATCAAAACTGGTTTTGGAGAAGAAAAAGCAGGCTGACCCAATTTCAGGATTAAACTCCAGCTATAGTTTTACACAGCAACCCAGAATGAGGCGTAGTGCACGATTTCATGAAATGTGCTTGCTTTGGAGGTGTAAATTAAAATAAGAAAATAAAAGTGGTTCTTGGAAATTTCCATCTTGAACTAAAAGGAATCTATATTGTCTAAAAATTAAGTGAAAGCACATTTTTACATTTTGCTTAAACTTCTTCCATTTAGTGCCTTTTGTTACACCCTTGAAACACACACAGTCACATACAGATAGTGTAATAATTGTGCAAGAGTGTTTTTAAAAACATTTTCTAATTTTATTCAAGGTCAACCATTTACTCTGTCGTTCTCGGTAAAGCATAAATGAGCTAGTTTCAAGTAGTGTAACACATTTAAAGCAGGTTTCTTTTGTTCAATCAATTTCAAGATTTTATATATATTTCCTTAAAAACAAAAGAAAGAGAAGTAGTGACTGGCAGAATAATTGCACCTTTAATAATCAAACTAAGTGGTAGCTGGTCAAATGGATTCACTGCGTATTACTCTTGCTATAACTGAGGAAAACACTCGTCATGCTTCATTTCCCTGTTGCCATGTATTATTTTACTGCTCACAATATCTAGAAGTAAATAACACTAGAAATAATTTCAAGCATAAATAGGCTTTTCTCTTCTCGTATATATAATTTACTTAAATTTATATTTCCTCTCTTCTACCATTTTCTGCTTTTAGGAGGTCTATGGCCTTCCTGTGTCTACTTAAACTACAAATCTAGATAGCATAGCCCATTAGTGTAACCCAACCATTAGAAAGGAAACTGATGACAGCATCTTGCTGTGAGTAAGGCTGTTTGTTTCTGTGTGCGTTCATGACTGATTCATTTCAAACCTCCTCATTGTGTCAGCAGCTGTTTCCCCTTGATGTGATTATAGGTGGGAGAGGAAGAACAAGACCAGAGCGGAGAGAGACAAGATGATACGTATGTGTCGACTCAGGAAATTTAGGCAACAAAAGCAGTCTGGGACTGCGCACCTCCGTCCGTCAAGGTTTCGCAAAAATAAATCATGGCATCCAGATCCAAGGCTGGATTGGCATTAGAAGTTTTACACTTCTTAGTTGCTGTGCGTCTGGCAAAAACTGAAAAAATCCTGGAAGTCTGTCCAGGGCAAACAAAGATAATCCTCTTGGCAGATATAGTAATGGTGGGCAATGTCCCAGTCTCTTGATGCAGTGTGTGTCTGACTGAAGTTGCATAAGTAGTGACATCATGGTTAAGTAAATATTCATGTATCTGATCTTCACAGCATTTGGCTATTTAAAGCACTCAGTGAAAGCTTGAGGAAGAAGTCCAAAATGGTGTCCATCTATTATTGACCACATAATTGAGAAGAGATAAAATACTTGAAATATATTGCTGAATATAAGAAAAAGAAAGACCTTTATAATCCTTGATCATAAAATTCAAGAGTACTACAATGTACAAACCATTGTTTGTGAATTGTTACTTGGCCAAGAAACAATTGAACTCATAATTGAGCTTAATGATTTGAATGTCTTGCAACTGCGGTGACTTTTCTTTTTGAACACCCTCTTAATTTCCACTGGACTTACATGTTCCCATTGGCTTCTGTACTTTCAAAATGTTTTCAGGCATTTTGTGTTGCAACTCCTGTGAGATTCAGAAAAGTCTAATTAGCATCACTTAAAATGATGCAGAGATATTATTATGTTTTTCTTTACTTGGTGTTAGCAAACGCATGTAAATTTTTTTATTCAAGAAAGATGTGCTTGGTACAACTCATCCAAATACTGCCATAAAGAACAAATGAGAACAGAAATGTCCAACAATCCAGCCTCTGATTCCAGATACTGTTTCTTGTTATGGAGCACTGTGTTGTGAAGTGGAAGTAATGACAAAGTGGCTCAAAAATTAAACCACTTAAAGATTAGAAAACTGCCCCAACTGGAAAACTATGGAGAACTCTCATGAGAAGCAGGTTGATAAAAAGGAGCCAACAAATTAAGATCAACACTGAGCACTAATTAGTCAATAGCAGGTCACCTTCAGTCAGGACTTGACCTGGAAGTTTATACTCCGCATGTGTGAAAAAGCTTAGAAGTGGTGTGAAACGGTGGTCGACAGTATGGAAACTTGCTTTCTTTAGACATTTTAATTAAATTTTTCTTCAGTTTATTCCAGCAAAATTCTACTAAAAATAATATATCTACATAACAGCATGTGTCTCTATTAAAAAGAAACTGTGGCCATGACGGTACATTCGCCGCATAAAAAGGTACTAGGACCGAACTCGAAATTATTGCTAAAATTGAGACTTTATGCTTGAGTCCCTTTAGGGTAGCTGGCCAGGCTACTCCTAACTGATTTAGACTGTGTATATATGTGCACCACAGAGTGGGTAAAGGTGCTGATGGGAAAGGGAAAAAGACAGCAAGAGACCATTCCAGAGAGGAAGAACTGAAAGAGCGAGCCCCACAGAGATAGACTGACAAAGTAGTGGACTCTGTGTGCCACTTTCTCTGACAGTTATTTGCAGGAATTGTTCATAGACAGCAAATGTGCTGTGTGCTGATGGCTGGAGGTGTTTTGAGACAGGTCTTCTGCTCTGTGATTGAAACAGAAGATAGGTAGCACCTCATTTTACACAGTACCACTGACAGTGGAGCTATCTGCCACTGTGTACCCTTCTGATGCATCATCAACTGTAATTGTCATCATTATTCTTATCCTACTTTCCTGCCCCCTTGGTGGTGATTTAAATAAATACGCTGGCAGAAGTGTGCAAAAAGTAGTAGGGAAGGCAAAGAGTAAGAGCTAATAGAGAAAGAGAAGAGACATTAAATAGACTTTATATGGGCTGTATAATGCACTTTTCTATACATCCTTGGAGGGCGAAAGAATTCAGCATCTTTTTAAGTTGGTCAGTGCTTTTCAACTGTCTTGCTGTTTTGTTTCGCATTACATTTTAATGTTCGCTCTACTCTAAAATATTTACATTTTTACTCCTGTGTAATATATATGTAGTTGCACTGTAATATATTTAGTTCTATTAGAACTCTGAAGTTTTGTTGCAATATTACCCTTTGTTAAAAAAAAAAGAAAGAGAGAATGTATTTGGAGATTTTACACAAACACAAAATATTTTAATTCAAATACAAACACAATTAATAGCAATACCAAGGTCCAATCTGAGGGAACTGCACAGCAGGAGATGAAAGAATGAAGAATTTATGACTTCTGCAGTCTCTTGTTGCATTCCAATATTACCGGAAATTAAAAATGTATGAAATGGTGCTCTTTTTTTATATGTATCTCTGCATTTTATTTTATTTCCAGGCTGAGATATCTCTCATGTGAGCCACACGGCACAACCACAGAGGGGCCGTAGAAAGTCCAAGAACAGTGAAGCAACTCGCAAAACCTTTCCAGTGCAAGCTAACGTGCCAAACGTTGGAAAATCTGCCTCCCTGGGTTTCCCCAGAAAGGATACACACAAATAAATCCAGGGAGTGCTGTGAAAACATCACTGAGGAGTCAGAAGAGACACTGAAAATATAAAACAGGT
Source organism: Brachyrhaphis terrabensis (assembly GCA_903067065.1). Lineage (NCBI taxonomy): Eukaryota > Metazoa > Chordata > Actinopteri > Cyprinodontiformes > Poeciliidae > Brachyrhaphis > Brachyrhaphis terrabensis. The sequence continues at coordinate 13,186 of CAEGAG010217624.1, forward strand.
AGGGGAGGATTTTTTTATTTTCTTTAGTGGACAAAGTTGTTTTCTTAAATATATTTTTCTTTTACATGAATGCAAAACATTGATTAAAGTTTTAAATGGCTCCCCATAAATGAAGCACGCCTACTTGGTGCTCCTGGTAAATATGTGTGAAAGGTCTTAAAATAAGTTTGGATTTCACACCAGAAACACAAAGTCACACCAAAAAATAGCAAGTGTTTGTTTACGTTATGGCAAGACAGAAAAGTATGTTTTGGGAAGATGAAATTGGGTCTTCATCAGTCTTTTTATTTGAAACTTTTTAATTATTGGTCTGACTGTTGAGATGGTCAAGTTTAGACAATGAGCCATTAGTTTAAGTTGTGTTATTATTCTTTTTATGAGTGCCAAATGTGGTGGGAGCAAAGATTTCTGTTTGAAGAAAAAAATGTTGCTTTGTGATTGTCTTTTTAAATCAGTAAAAATCATAATTAATGGCTGTTTTTTGTGTCAGTGCAAGATTATGATGCCACAAGTCAGGTTTTCAACCATTTTTTGCAGAAAATTCAATATAAAAGTTGCCTCTCTATCCTCACTAAAGACAAATTCACCACAATCAGCCTCTTGTTTGAAATGCTATAAAGGTAACATATGGTATGATCTTAAAATAAGATTAGATCCAACTGAACTTTCACACATATGGCCTCTGATTTTTTTCAAGTTCCTTGCCAGCACATATATAGTCCTGTGTCTTTGTATGACAGTCAGGATCGCACACACGTATTGTCTTGCTGTGTGTACGGGAGCTTGAGTATATATCTATGACGGATTTGGCATGAGCTGCAGCATTCGTTAGTGTCTCCTTAAACATATATTATGCCACAGTTCCTGCATTTATTGCGCCTCTTTTACTGGCAGCACTGTGATTAGTGCCGACAGTATTCGACCTACCCCTTGCTATTATATTCTTTGTGCACATATGTGAGTGCACTGCGTATGTGCCAGGCAGAGATAAAGTAAAAGCAGTAATTGTTGTAATTATTCTTTCTCCGATCTCTTAACGCCTACTGTGATGGCGGAGAATCTAGCTCTAAGAGAATCTAACACTGTATCATGCAATCCATCCCAATTTATTCACACTTGTGAGCACGCCAGCTTATGGTGCTCATTACTGGTCATTATGTTAATTGCTAGTGTTAGGAAGAGAGTCAGAGTTCCTGACAGAAGCGCAAAAAAAAAAAAAAAATCCAAAATATAATCCCTCTTAATCAAAACTCAATTGATCTTTGAAAGAAACTGCATTGAATGTGTAATTTTAAGCAAATTTGGTGTAAAGCTGCGCTTCTTTTAAGTGTGGACGTAAATTAGTATTTCGAAAGGAAAATTCAAGAAGGGTGTGTTCACGTCCAAGGAGATAAAACTAAAACCCATTTGTTCCGTTTCTCTGGTGGCCATCTAATGCAGCTCTGTCGCCGAGCGTCCTCCCAGATGCTTCTGTAAAACAAACACCTGAGATCAGACAGCGCGTGCACACAAACTGACCCTAAGGTCGGCATTAATGTTTTATTTTCTTAGCTGCTTGGTGCATATTAAAACTTGAACTGTGTCCTGAGAAAAAAGCTCATATATGACCTGCAGGAGATAACTGCTTATCTCAACACAGAGTCTCTCCTTGTGTTCAGCGGCCATGACTGCAGTGGAAGTATCAGGAGACGAAGACTTTAATACCACATAAGTGTTATGTGGTTTGCTCTGGCTTTATGGGAGGTTTTTCGGCGTGGCCGTGGGTTTTAGTCCTGCATATAAAAGATTGTGAGCCACTAAACAACCCTCAAGTCCCTCCTTAGAGTTTTGGCCCTAAAAATATAGTGGAAGCTGCAGTTTTGTTAATTAATAGAGCAGGGACTTATTCAATTCAGACCAAAGATCTAAGTGCTGAGATCAATTTAAATGAATAATGAAGGCAGGGAAATTGAAGCTTTTTTGTTTACCAATTTCTCCAAAATTATCATGAACTAAACGTTCTGAAGAAGTGCTATGTGTGTGTTTTTTTTTGTTTGTAATACTTTTCTGTCTTGAATGCTTTGAGGAATATTCTAATCTAAATATTAGACTTGTTTAATTGAGGATTTTTAAACAATTCTCAATAAATTAAAGCTTGTTCACCCAGTTCTTATAAAGTCACTGATGTTGTAGGGAGTCAATCATACCTACCTGAAAAAAAAAAAAAAAAGCTAAAATGCATCCTTAAAAGGTTATTGTGAAAAACCAAGACATTACTCCTTACTTTGTTTTCTCAAGGTTACGCACTCAGTTCAGTCTTCCTGCTTTGAAAATGTTAAATATTTTCCCTTTGGGATTGTGTCATTAAAACAACAGCGGCAGTACTTCTATGCTGCGATGGGTTCAACAACAACCCATGCTCACAAAAGGAAATGAACAGATTTCTGGTCGTTTATTACCGCAGACTCTGCTAGAGGTTATCAGCGAGCGCAACTGTGGCAAACTGACGTCTTAAACAGGTTCATTTACCCGGGCGATCCCTTAATGCCAGGAAAATTCATGTTGTTGGTGAAGCAGAATAACAAACAGCGTTTGGGTCAGCATTTGCTGCAGAGGCATTAACATGAGTTACAACACTTTTTTTCTAGGCTCTGGCTGAAAACATTTTCACAAAAAAATGCAATAAAGGTAAAAGGACAAGATAAGAATAAAATGTGCAACAGATATTGCATAAACACTTTTTTTCCCCTAAGTGATGTTGGCTGTAGCTTTTAAAGTGAATCCAGTGTAGTCACTTGTCTAAGCTCCTTTGGAATAAAGGAATGCAACAATGCTGGTCGAACCTAATCTGTGCTACATTTTAAATCAAGGCTTTTAGATGTGGAGCAGTGGGCGAGTAGAGTTGCTTTTAGCAACTGAAAATAAATTCTGCTCTTAAATCACTAGATGCGCAAGGGAACCAAAACGTTCCCAAGACCCTCTTCATGTAAAGCACCACTGTTGTTCTAAAGTGTGGGTTAAACTAAAATAAGTGTTTGCTTTTTCGCAAACATGTAGATATTAATGTAATGAATAAATGAGCAAGATTATGGAAAGAGTGTTTGTGAATTCAAAATCCAGCTAAGTCATTCAAAGATTTCTGGAAAAGGAGAGCTCTTTTAGGCGATTGTCTCCGAGAGCTAAAGATCATATCAGAGCCGTGTGTAAGAGACAAGTTGTACAGCATATTTTAGATTTAATGAAACAAAGAAAATCGTCCAAACTAATAGTAATCTTCTAATAATCTTCTTTTGATTCTAACCACCTCCTCTTATGCTACCTATCCAACATGTACCACTCATCGACGCTAAAATTATAAAGGTGTTGACGACAGAAAAAGCACTATTTATTTTATTTTTTTTAAAGTGGCACGTGATCTAGCTACAATTAACTACATCTTTTAAATTAAAGTATCCAAAAACATCCATCCATCCATCCATCCATCCATCCATCCATCCATCCATCCATCCATCCATCCATCCATCCATCCATCCATCC